>PVKE010001226.1:0-106295 GCA_004027555.1 Craseonycteris thonglongyai
GTTAAAAAAAAGGGGACAATATCTGATCCTCATGAGAGGTCAGGGAAACCTCCAAGGCACTCAAAAGACCATAATATAGGAGTGATGAGGCAGGAGTGAGGACTCCCAGAGAGGCAGATGCAGGTGAACACGTGGGAGGGGAGAGAGGGGCCCCAGCCTGCTCTCTCCCTCTTAAGGCTGCAAGATTTCCATGTTGGGAGCAAGCCAGAGATGCAGAGTGGCCCCCAGACTTCCTCATACTCCTTGGGCTCCTGGGGCTCCGGCTGGGTTGGTCAGCAAAGTCTTTCAGAGATTTTACTATTACCGGAAAACAAACAAACAAACAAAACCCCCACAAAAACACCAGAACATCCAAAAGCGATTTGGTGCAGGCTCTGGAGCATCTCTGGCACTGGACTCTTAGAAAATCCTCTTGCGCTTCAGGTAGGAATCTGCATAGTGGCCGCCAAGCCCCTGGGAGTGCTGGCCCACGTAGCTGCCTTCTGGGCTGGGCTCCGGTGAGGGCAGCAGGTGGGCAAAGCTGCGTTTCTGGCCACCCAATGGGGTCTGGAGATAGGAATAAGGCATCAGGTCAGAGGCCACCTGGGGGCCACCAGTCCCCAGCCCTGTGTCCTCACCCCCACCCGTACCTTCAGCAGGTGGCTGTGGCCATTTGGCCCAGGGCCGAGGCCCAGGAGCCCTTCTCCAGAGCTTAGTGGGGAGGAACTAACCGCCTGGGAGAAAGGGGAGAGAGGTGGGATGGGAAAGGAAACCCCCACGAACAAAGGCAAGGGTTTCAGTTCAAATCCTGCCTCTGCCACTTACTAGCCATGCAACTAGGGCCAGATTACTACTTTTCTCCGAGCCTCAGCTTTTTTAATCTATGAAATGGGGCTAATACTACCCACCCTGAGCTGTTGGGAAAAAGAGCTGAGGCCCGTAAGGTTTGGCCGCACCAGGCACAAGAGACAGGTACAGGGAGGATGGCCTGTTTCAGCTTGGCCTTAAGCTAAGCTGACTCCTGCCACCACCCCAGCTTTGGCCTAGGCACTGAGGGTCACAGGGTCCCCTTGAATCCTGGCCGTCCCTGGGAATGTGTACTCAGCTGGGGAGGCTCCTCACCTTATTAAGGTGGCTCTGCTTGAGGCCAGCCTGCAGGCCGCTGGTGAAGTAGGAAGAGGGCGAGCCCGAATAAAAGTGAGAGAGGGGTCCCCCACCTCCCCCGCCACTCCGTTCTCCAAAGCCACTGGGTGGGGGAGACATCTGCAGAGAGGGAGCCAGCTGAGTGAGGCAGAGCACTACAGTATCCACCCCCTTTTGTAAACCACCCAAATAACTCTGGGCTTTGCCATGTGACTAGCTTTGGCCAACAGGACAGTGGCATGATGATGTAAGCACAGATACCTGCTCTCCTGCCTTCTGTGCACCCTGGGATCACCACTATGTGCATGAGCACAGAGCGGCCTGCTGGAGGGTAAGCTCCACATGGAGCAAGTAAAACATCCCAGCTGAAGCCCCCAGCCAAGGTCCCCTCACCATCCTGACTGCTAGATATATAACTAAGGCCACTGTGGACTGCTGAGCAATAGCTGAGCTACCAGAGAACCACCCATACCATCCCACAGAATGGTAAAAAATAAAATGATTGCTGTTATAAGCCACAAAGTGATGGCCACTTGTTACACAGCAAAACCTAATAGCTACACCCAGGAGGTGGGATGGACAAGGCAGCTCTTACTTTGTGTCTGCTGGGTCCATGAGGCCCAAGGGCTGACTCCCGTGGGTGGGAGAAGAGCCGCCGAGGTCCAATGTCCTGAGTGAAAAGTGTGAAAAGTGCATTGGGTTGGGGTCTGCACCAACCTCACCCCTCACTGAATTCCCAGCACAGCTGTCATCAGGGAAGTCTGCACCCTCAGGTAGAGGGCAAACTCCAGTATATAGGAGCAAACTCAGTCTACAGGGTGGGGCAATGAAGACAGAATGTGCCCTGTCCTAGGAGATAACTATACCTTGGACCCAGAGATGACTGCTATAAGGACATGTGGCCCCAGTGGGACCAGGTATTCAGAGTTTTCAAGGTAAGCTGGGCATCTGGGTTGTGTGAATGCTTTTAGTGTTTATACGTTGGCATTGCGTTTACTTCATTTGTTAATTTTTTTATGATCTACTATGGGCCACACATAACACAGGTGGCCTGCGGGTGGCCAATCTGCAACATCTATCTTGAAAGAGGTTGAATAGAAGGAACAGTTCCCTAGGGACAGAGACAGGAATCTGAGAGAAGAGAGAAGGGCAGACAGATATTATTAACAGGAGGATGAACCCCGTCTCTAAGAAGCAGAAGTGCAGTCTAAGACCTCTTGAGAAAGACAGACAGGAAGCAAGGTCTGAGGTACAAAGACAAGACACTGAAGGGCAAGGACTGTGTCCGGAATATTCCCCGCTGTCTCATTTATGCTTGCTTGATTTGGCACAATCAGTACTAGAGCTTTATCAGTTTGGAGAATGACTTGCTCCCAGGAGAAAAAGGGCCACAGCAGCTGGCCCTTGGGAGGGCTGACCAGAGAACAGACAGTTACTCACCGAGGGGTACTCGAAGCCATAGCTGTCAGGTAGCCCTGGTTCAGGGGGCAGGCGGGCACTGGTGAGAGGGCTGAGCAAGCGGGACTTGAGCTGGAAGGCTTTGCTGCTGCCACCACCTCCGCCACCACTACCGGGGGCTGAGGGGTTAGGCAGGGGGCCCTCAGCTGGGCGGCGGCTTCTCCCAGCGCCTCCCCAGCCCCGGGCCTCCTTACCCGCCAGGTTGCTGGCTGGGAGCAGGCTGTGTAGGTTCAGGTAGGGGTTCAGAGGAATCCGGAAGTCCTTGGGGGGCTCCCCCAGCAGTGAGACCTGTGGCAGGAGGGCTGGATTCACAAGGGCCCCTGACAGTGGGAATATCACAGGGCAGGAAGCAGGAATAGTGCTGAGTGCAGGGCAGAACCTTACCCCGGGGGCTGTTGGCAGAGGTCCACTGTCTTTCTGGAGGCCTCTGAGGCCAGTGCCTAAGAGCCCCACAGGGGCAGGGGGTGGAGTGAGCTGAGCTGCTGGGGGACCCAGACCCATGGTTTCCCGGTCATTCCCAGAGGGGCCAAGTAGTGGTGGCAGCAGGGGTGGTGGCTTCCCTCGCCGGGGTGGCAGCTCCGGGGGCAGGCCTCCCCCTACAGAGAGAGAAGAGAGTGTCAGCAGCCCAGCCATACAAGAGGGCCAAGAGCCTCTGCTTGGACCAGGATCAGCAGCCCTGGGACAGCTATGTGCTGGGTACTAAGTAGAGCCCTCTAAGTACATCAACTCCCAGAATGCTCATGGACCCGCTAGGAGGTGGGCACCCACTGACAGCTGAGGACACGGGAGACCCAGAGGTTAGGTCACTTGCCCAAGGCCACATAGCAGGAAATTTACCACCCAGTGAGGACAGGGAAAGCAGGATGGGCCCAGAGAGATGGCGAGGGGGTGGGCAGGGTCTGTTACCTGCAGAGAGCTCCCCAAGGAGAGGGTTGGGTGGCTGGGCTCCAGGCTGGAGGGTGCCCAGGGGAGAGTCTCCCAGGATCCCGGGCTTCTAGGGACAGAACACAGCAAGCTGGAGATGAGGGCAGTGTGACCTGGGCGGTAGACGGGTGTCATCCCAGGTTTTGGCAGTCACATCTCCCAGAACACCCAGACTACAGCAACAAGGGCAGTCACATACGGATCCAGTGCTCCCCAGTATCTGTGACAACCTGGCCACCACCCATCCCTCCAGCCAACAGTGTGACCAACAGCCTCCTGCATACCAGGGCGCACCCAGGCCTTGGGGAAACCCTGGGAACACAGACTATATATAATCAATGTATCAGAACCAGCCACCTCACATTGTCAGATAGTGACAGCTCTTCTTAGGTACCCACCATCCCACACCTAGGCCCCTTGCTGATAGCCACACAGGGGTCCAAGCCCACAACCTCCATTCTGTCAGTTATCAGATAGAGACGTCACTAACTTGACCCAGTGAATCAAACCAGACAGGGCTGTGTATGTGTGTACGTGTGCGCACTATTTTTGTGTGCATGTTTCCATGTGTGTGCACTGATGGTGGAATGGTGTCTATTTGTGTATCTTTGTCTAATTTTGTGTGTGTGTGTGTGTGTGTGTGTGTGTGTGCGTGCTAAAGGGGTGGGGGTGAGAGGCCACTCTGCTGCCCTGTGGGGCCAAGACTTTCTTCCCCAGAATGAGTCACTTCCTGAGTCCTGAGCACTATGAAGGCCTGGACCTGGACTAAGCCCCAGGGACAACAGACAGATGGCCCACAACCCCACCGAGGGCAAGCCACTGGCAGGTGCAAGCAGTGATTGAAACCGAAAGGGGCTGTGGGAGCGTGCGTGGCTGAGGAGTTGAGCCTGGGGCCCACTGCCATGTTACCTTCTGACCCTGGGTCTGTAGGGCCAGCTGCAGCAGAGCTGTGGACAGGGCAGGCCCGTTGAGCAATGGCATGGCTGGGGGAGCACCCAGAAGACCTGGGGGAGGGGAGACACAGGAAATGAGTGCTGGTCCCAACTAAACACTCTTGGGCCTGAAGCTTGGAGAGGGCAAGTGACTCACCTAAAGGAAGAACCCAGGGAAGGAAGAGTCCACACTGGAGAAGGGCAGCCCCTCTTCCCACCACCCTGCCTCCCTGCAAGCTGCAATGCTGCCACCTATGACCCCTCACAGGTGTGACCTCCACTCTCATCCTAGCCCCTGCTCATGGGGCTTGTATTACTGGGAGCTCAGATGGGAACACAGTCCTGGGGAAGCACCCAGTTCTGAGGCTAGAGACTCTGCCGGCCACGCACTTGCCCCGCCTTACCCTGCTTGCCCCCAGTGTTGCCATGAAGCAGGGGGTTGAGCAGCAGCTGGAGGGAGGTGGAGGGCCCCAGGCTGCTGAGGAGCTGCAGGATGTTGGGTTCAGGCAGGAGCCCTTTGCCTCGATTGAGGGCCTGAGAACAGAAATGGAGGGTGACTCAGAGTCCTGCTCGGCCCCAGAGGTGGGGCCTTGTCAACACTCTGTTGACCCCAGAGCCTGGCTGGTGCCTGTCAGGGTCCCTGATTTCTTGAGTGAGGAGGGCCTGGCCCCTTGGCTCCCATCCCCACCCCACCCCGGGCACACTCACCGTGGCCTGGGCAGCGATGAGTGCTGCCAGCATGCTGCGACCAGGGGGCCCTGGGGCACAGAAGGAAACACGCAGGTGGCTGCCCCCCAGGGCCAGGCCATCTGCCCGCTGCTGTGCCTCTTCGGCCATCTCGGCTGTCTCATACTCCAGCACAGCGAAGCCCTTCAGCTGCCCGTCCTGGCCGTATGCCAGCTGGGGAGTGGGAGGCAGATGTAAGTGCCTAGGGGGCAGTGACCACTCTCAAGATTGTAAAACAGTGAACAGACATGGATACTGATTGTAACAGTGACCCCGAGGGGGTAGATTCTGGGCTAAACACTATTCTGATCCTCATTCCTGCATTAGCTCACTGAATATTCTTAATGGCACTGGGAGACTGCATCCTACCCATTTATTTATTTATTTTTCAATTCTTTTTTTGGTTAAGATTTATTTTATTGTTTTTGACCAAGACCTAGAGCAACAGATGGAGAAAAAGAGAAGGGGGAAGGCCCAGAGTAGTCTACATAGTTGTACGTCATCAGTTCTTGACATGGTTTCATTCCACATGGGTGGGTAGAGGCCACGCAGGGTGGGAACTGGGCTGGGGCCTCCCGCATGCGAGGCATGTCCCTTGGTGCCTTGAGCCAGGGGCAGGACTAGAGGGCAAGAATCAAACTGGGAGCTTCCTGCATGGGAAGCACACCCCAGTTTAGCAAATGGGTCCACGCAGCCAGGGCTGGGATTCAATCCTCAGTCCCTGGGGCTGCAAAGCGAGCACTTAACCCTGAGATGGGAGTAGCAGGCTCAGGTTTCAGGGGTGGGAGAGGGAGGGGTTGGGTAGGAGAGGTAGATGGCTATGGAGGACACCAAATCAAGAGCCTCAGGTGAAGGGCACTGCAGCCAGGGCTGGGAAGACACACAACCTGGAAGTGAGGCATGTGGCCCCTGAGCTCAGGCTGGAGGTTGGTAGCAAAAGGTCACATAGTCAGTGAACCATAGGAACAGAGGTATGGAAAAATGATGTGGACATGGGCAGGCCAAGGAGGTCTTTCCACCCACCTCGACAATAGTCATTTGGTACTTCAGGTGCACAGCCCTTCCTCCAGACCCTGGGGCCAGATATGTTCCAGAACTGAGAATTTTTTGTAGATGAGAAAGGGAGAATGCCACACATACTGTATATTACGTATCGGTTGCCCCAGTGGGGTCCAGGGCTCCCTAAAAATCAAACAAATAGCTTTGCAGCAAGATGCAAAGAGAACGGCTACAGACGCCCCCACGTCTGTTCTTTGCTGCCAAATAAGCCTGCTACCAACTCAGGAAACAAACCTCTTGATTTTCAGGGCACTGTGGGTGCTGGAATTGTGGGTGGGGCCTGTCCCAGGGAGCAGATACTGTAGGAACACCCAGCTAGGCCCTTCACTGAGTCCAGATGCAGGCACTGTTAGCATGCCCATTTTGCAGATAAGGAAACTGAGGCTGAGAGGAGCAGTCCTTTGCCCAGGCCACAGAGCTGGAGCTGGGACCAAACATGGAGAGACTGACACCTTTAACACTACTGGCCACCTTAGCATGACAATGGCTGTCCCAAGAGCCAAGACCGTTTCCCTGGGTTCCAAGTGATATACAAATAGCTGTGGGGTAGTTTGGGACCGATGCAATGTCTACCAGTAGGGAATAGCACAAAGTCCACAATACAGAATATGGTGCAGCCACAAAACAAACAAGCAAGCAAACAAACAAAAAAAACCAAGAAAGTTCTCATGTCTGAACACAAAAAGATACCCAGAACAAAGTGAGTAGAAAAACCAAACTAGTGCAGGCACAGCAATAATTGGTTCATATGTAAGAATTGGACATTGGTTGGAAATGCGTAATAAAATCTCGCTGGAAGGATACAATGAACTAGTGTGAGCAGGGGCTGCAGACAAAAGCACTGGGCTGGGAGGGTGCCTTTACCACAGAACATGCTGAATTTCCAAATGGGATTGGACTGCCCATTCAGAAAACTAAACAAGCAAAAAAGGCTTTTCATAACACACAGGGTCTTGTGAAACCTGCGTGATACATGTCTAGAGCATTCAAGTATTTTAAAGCAATTTTGTAATGAAATCAGTTATATGTAAATTGGCCTGTAAATAAATGGCAAAATGCACTGGGATCTACTTGGCAATCTCATCTTGATTATGTTGAAAATAAAGTACCCTCCAGGAGGACAGCAAACTCCCAGCTTGGAATCCGGCTGTCTTGGGAGGCAGGGTACCCAATTAAGAGCATGGGCCCCAGAGTCAGCTGCCTGACCTTGACTCCAGCCTACCTCTAAGTGGCTGGCTGGCCTGGGCAGGTCCCTATACATACCCATCCCTGGCCCTAGATTTCCTCATTTATAAGATGGGACAGCAACTGTACCCACTTTGCAGGGAGGTTGTAAGAATTCAATAAGATAGATACTCAACAGGGGTAAGGAAGGGTCAGTTTGGGGAGGCTGTCAGCCACAGCCCAACATCTGTTCTGAGTGCCCAGGCAGGATATACTCTAGCCATCAGCCCACCTATATCAAGGCCCAGATGTTATCTTTTCACAATCACACCGATCTTACAAATAGATTCAAGGGTCAAAGGGCAGCCAAGGCCACATGGCTCCTAAATAGGGGAACTGAGCCTCAAACCTCAACCTGTTTGACTTTGGAATCTGGTCTCCATTCACCCAGGACACCTAACTTAAGCAGAGGCATGAACAGGCAGGCAGATGTTCACAATAACCCAATCACAAAGTGCTGCTAGCCTTATTTCCAGATAAGAAAACTGAGGCTCAGAGAGAGAACTTATAGCTGGTCATAGCCTTGCCATCTTCAACCACAAGAGGAAGTGGGCACCAAGCTAATTCATCTGTGTCCTGAGCCCTGCACCCAGGGCCTGGCATGAAGTAGATGCAGGAGCAAGAATGAATATTGAAGGAGCAAGGGGAGGGTGTCCTACAGATGTCTGATTCCCCAGGCCCTAACGCCCATTTACACGAGAGGAGTGGGTCCCACCTAAGGCCACAGAGCTGGGGTCTGAGCCCAGGATTGTCCCATCTGAGCCAGGTACCAGGCTCCTCCAGGATGGCCTGTGGCTTTGGAGCCAGCCTGAGGTGTTAAAATCCTGGCTCTGCCATGCCCTGACTGTATGACTCCGGACATGTCACTTGAACCCTCTGTAACTCAAGTGTCCCAGCTGAAAATGGGGATAATACCTGCCTCTTCAGGCTGTTATAGGATGAAGGGATTGAAATAATGTGTTTCAGGGATGCTGGGATGGCTCAGTGGGTTAAGTGCTTGCTTTGTAGCCCTGGGGTCTGAGGATCGAATCCTGGCCCCAGCCCATGTGGACCCATATGCTGAACTAAGATGTGATCTCCAGTTCGGTTCTCACCAGGGCGAGTGTCCCATGTGGGAGGCCCCCAGTTCAGCCCCCATTGGGAGGCCACAGCCCAGCTCCTGCCCTCCGTGGCTCCCTGCCCACCTGTGTGGAATGAAACTATGTCAAAAAGCTGATGACGTACAACTATGGAGACTGTTCTGGGCCCTCCCCCCTTGTCTCTCTCTCTCTGTCAAAAACAATAAAATAAATCTTAAAAAGAAAGTAAATGAAGGGTAAACAAGCCTTGCACCCAGCTTTTATATAGGCTGCCTCTCCCGCATGTCACAGGGAGACCAAGGCCAGTGAGGTTAAGCCAATCTCTAGAAAGAGTGCAGAGATTTGAATCTCAGTCATTTGGGCTTATCTGAGTTGTCATCCACTGTACCATATGGCCTCTCTAAGAACACCATTTGAAGTGGCATCACTGAGGCTTTACTAAAAAAGAGAACCAGAAGACTAAAGAAGGCAAGTGACTTCAAAGGACCCCTCCCTGGTGCTCCAGGCCTGGCACCTGCTCCCCAGATGCCCAATCCAGACACAGGCTCACCTGGCAAAAGGTCGGTGTGTGGACAGCTGACAGTGCCTGGTGCAGGGCTTCCACATCACTAAAGCCAGATGGCAGACGGTCGACACAGAGGCAACGGGAGTGGAGCAAGGCAGGTGTCAGCTGCCCCGCATCTGTCCAATGCACGTAGAGGGTGCGTTGGCCCAGCAGCTTCCCCAGAAGGTCCGACTTGGCACGGGCAGCTGAGTCCTTCTTCATGTACTCAGCGAAACCATAACCCTTGGAGTGGCCTGTACGCTCACTGTAGACCAAGAAGCAGCGTTCCAGGCTGCCAAAGGGCCGCACCAGCTCCTCAAACTGCTGCTGCGTGAGGCTAGGGGGCAGGTTGGCCACACAGAGCAGGGCATCTGTGGGCTGCAGCTGTACCGACAGCTCCCTCTCCCGCAGGCTGCTCTGGTGAAAGGTGCTGATGGCAGCCTCAGCCTGCTCCCCATTCAGCAGGGTCACGAAGGCTGCAGCAGGAGGGGGCATGGGTCAGTGGGGGCCCTGAGGGCCTGCCCCCCCCGCCCCACCTCCCTCTAAACCACGTGACCTCAGAATACTGACCAACCAGGACATCCCAGCCCCTAGCCAATTGGATAGCTCAGCCTTGAGCAATTCGCACAGGTGCCTCCTACCTCCAGGAAGCCTGCTCCCTGCCCTCATCTCTACCCTTGTTCACAATCCATAGCAGCACTCCCCTACTCGTGAGCTCACCTAGCCTCTCATCTACTGTGCACCTAGCTTGGTGACACATTGGAACTATGTGCATAACTTGGGGGACACATAGGCCAGTGGTTAAATATGTGGTCACTAGAGCCTGGGTTTCAACTCCAGCCCTTTGGGATTTCAGATTTCCCATCTGTCAAATGGGAATAACTTATTCCTACAACCACTGTTGTTAGCAAGGAAATGGGTCTAAAGTAGCAATCCCCTGCCCAAGGGGAGGACCCTTCCTCACTGACTTTCCAGGTCACTAATACCTCTCATGTCCGAGCCCCTGCTTCAGCCTTGGTCTCACTGCCACTCCTGGTTTGCCGTCTACCCAATAGCAACAGGGAGTTTTTCAAAATGAGAATCAGATTATGCCATGCCATGCCTTCATCCAAGGGCTTCTCACTGCAGGGGCTGAGGGAGCCTTTGTGGTTTGGCCCAGGGGCCTTGCTGACCTCCTCTCCCATCTCTTGTTGCTACTTCTTGGACCATGCTAGGCACATGCCCCATCAGGCCTTTGCACATACTTTTCCTGAGAGTGGAACACTAACTTCCCCCTTTACCTGGTTAGCATGGATCGACCCTTAAATCTGACCGCAAACATCACTTCCCTCATGAAGTCTACCCTGTCTGCTACCGCTCCAGATCCCAGCTTTGGGTTTCCACAGCACTCTAGCTTCTGGTCCCATGACCACTTCACCTTCATGTCTGCACTTGTTTAATTAACATCCTATCCTCAAGACTAGACTATCTCTGTTTGATTTAGTTGTGTCCTCATGATCCAGCACAAACTGCCATTCAATAAATAGTTATTGAAAGACAGTATGAATGAGTCTCTTAACGTCTGGATCCTTAATGCCTGGCACATATACATACATATGAGGTACTCAGTACACAGTTGACTTATTGCCTTTGCAAATGCTTACTAAGCACCTGGCAGGTGCCCACAGCCTTTTAAGGTATTTTAATGTGTTCATGGCCAACCCAAGGAAGTCAGACCTGATTTTCTGGTGAGAAAACTGAGGCTCAGGAAGGGTGAATCACTTGCCTATGGCCACAGAATATGGGCAGACGAGGACTCAAACCCAGGTCCATTTGCCTTCAGGGACCAAGATCTTAACCACTACCCTAGCCCACTAGGTAGGTCTCCAGGGGTCACCGGTTCTCACCTCCTTCTCACAGATGTTACAGATTAGAAGCAAAGGCCCTGGAAGGTTGAACATCCAGTACAATGCCTAGAAAGCAGACAACCACCAAGGCCCTCCCACACAGGAGGGGGAGTGACCAAAGCTGTTAAGATCTGTCCCTGTTCTCATGGAGATGGCCACTCAGTGCAGAAGGCAGGTGAGTGAGGCAGCAATAACAGCCCAGGTAGTCATAGCCATAATGGGGAGAGGGCACTGAGGGCACTGTAAGGAACTGCCTGCTGTTATGTGGATGGAAGAGGAGACAACTAGAACAGTGGCAGAGCGAACAGCCTGAAAGCTTATGGGTACCCTAAGAGATGGCAAAGCTGGGGCACATACTTGTAAGATAGTGTTAGGAGCCTCAGACAGCTTTTGAGAAGAATGGATCAGGGTTAGGATTAAGTTTGATCAGATTTACAATCAGATTGATCAGATTTAATTGGCCCTGGCTGCCTGGGGGAGGGCAAGGAGGAGTATGAAATCATAGAGGCAGAGAGGCCAGAGGGAAGCTGCCATTTGAGCAGAGAAAGAGGGGCACCAATTGTTCTGGCAGGCTTGAAGACCAGATAGGCCTGGGTGGCTGGCTAGCTGAGGGGGATGTCATGGGAAGCAGGGGAGCACAATGCTCAGGTATCTGGCTGAGCAGCCTGGATGAGGAACATCAAGGCTGCCCCATGATGGACACACAGGACGAGGGACAGATTGGAGCTACAGTCTGTCTCATGCTGGCTGAGGGGCGATGTTGGGCCCAAAGTTCAGGAAAGGAGATGATGAGCTAGAACACTCCCAGCTTCAGGGACTCTCAGAGCCCCTTGCCACTAGCCAACCCCACAACCCTACAAACCTGTCCCTTTGTATTTGTCCACAAAACAGTACTTGAGCTCATAGTCGCTGAGCAGGTCATGCACTTCCTGTGGAGACAGAAGCCAAAGGACAACGAGTCACCAAGGGGCTTAAGAGAGCAATCCGGTGCCACCTTCACACGGACCAGCTATGAAGACAGGTCAATTACATAATAATATTCCCCATCTTACAAAGGAGGAAACTGAGGCTCAGAGCAGTTACTTGCCCACGGTCATTGAGGTCATACCTTATAGTGCTAGGATTCAGTCTAACTGTAGATCCCCTGCTCTTAACCAACAGAACACTCTTAGAGAGCCAGGTGAGTTTAAGCCTCAAGCTGAGTTTAAGTCTCAGCTCTGTTGTATGCCCTGAGGGAAGTTGTTTAACCTGTTTGACCCTCAGTTGGCAAGACAGACTTTCCAACATTACAAGTGAGGTTACTAACAAATACATTTTGCAGATGAGGAAACTGAGGCTCAGGGAAGTGAAGGAACCTGTCAAAGGTCATAGGGTTGGTCAGGGCAGCAATAGGAATGCCAGCCAGGGGAACCAGACTGGGGACTTTGTGAACATTAAGCCCACATTTTGTGGCTTCGTGTGCCTCCCAATTCCCTCCTGCTGACATGGCTGTCTTCTTGCAAGCCAGATGCAGGAGTGAGACTCTGGGGCTTGCCTGTGCCAGACACACTGCACCCTGCAGGAGAGACAGCATGTTCCCAGCTGAGAGATGGCAGATGCTAGGAGGGTAAGCTCTAGAAACAAACCAGATCATGCATGCTTAGCGGCGCATGCCCCAACTATGTCCCCAAGCCATGCCCCTCCCAACACTCTGGGGACCCCCTAGCCATGTGCCCACCTATGGGCAGGGTGAGCCAGCAGTAGATATGCTGGTAGACCAGAAAGCAGGAATTCTCAGCAACAGGAAGAAAGAATCCATTCAACTCCTGCAGGGCAGGGCAGGGCAGGGCAGGGCAGGGCAGGCCAGATGCAATCTCCTTGGGTCCAAAGAGCACTAGACAGCCCTATGCCACATAGGCCCAAGAGAAGGGCACCCCTGGCCAGATCAACCAAGGGAGGCGCCACAGAACAATGACCCCTCTTTTCCTTCAGGTCTGTGGGTTGGGGACAGGAGATCCCATTTTTCCAAATGAATCCTGGGGCTTTTGGGGAAGAAAAGACCCTAGGAACAGCTACAACTTCCGGATCGCTCTTTAAGAGAAGTTACTAAACGCATGCTAAGGAAAGGCATACACTAGCCAACTCTGAAAGTGCTAGCTGTGAGGTCCCGCTACCTCATGGTAGAGGGAAATGAGGAAAAACAATCAGAGCACGAAGCAACTGGCGTCCCTATTTCCACAGTACCCGTTTGGCTGTCCATTCACAATCCCCCAACTTGGCCAAAGCCGCCCGCCCCTTTCAATTACCCGGCCACTTCAATTGCTTTTTCTAGTCCAAGCGTGTGTCACCCCTAGCAACATCCTCCCTCAGTCCAAAGTTGGTTTCTCCCTCCATCCCCTCCCCCCACAGCCCGCTCTTGGTCTCTCCCAACCCCGCGAGGATCCTAAGCTTGGACTCTCCCGCCGGCGCTCCCCCCACCACCACCTCTGCGCACGCCAGGGTTGGTGTTGCTCAGTTCCCCCCGCGCACGCGCACGGTGGTAGTTCCCGCCACGCTCCCACCCCGCCCCCCCCATACTTGGTTGGTCACGTCTCCCGGGAGGCCCCGGATCAGTATCTTGCGGCGGTTACGGAACTGGCGCTCGGTGTGTTCCAGGCGCTTCCTGATCTCCTCTGGATCTAGCGGCGGCAGTTCTTCTTCGGGCGCCCGACGCTCCGCAGAATCATCGGCTTCAACCTCGGCCTCAGCCTCCGGGCTCAGCGGGGGCCGGTGAGTAACGGACACGTCGGCCGCCATCTTGGGAAACCCGACGCCTTCTGGGACTAGTGAGCCGGGGCGGAGCCGCATAGAGCGGCAACGATGGCGCGTCCACCTATTGGCCGAAAGAATCCCCGCCTTCTTCAAGACCCCCTCAGCCCATTGGCTAAGGCCTAGACCGCCTCTCAGAGTTCTAGCCCAGGCTGGACGCCACAGCTTCCGCCCCTTTCCGCCGCTGAGTTGTCACGCAATGGACGCGCCGCGCAGTGTGGTAGAGCGCCTCAGCACAGGTGGTATCAAGTCACAGACTCCGGATTTTAAGGGCTTTATTGTTGCGAAACCCGAGGATACGGCCAAACTCTGGTCGTCTTTGGCCCAGTACCGAGGTGTTCCGAGGCTCAGGATGTTTCCTACCCCAGCGCTTCGTTGGGCTATTTAGACGTGAGGAGCAACCAGGTTTTTCCCTAATTCACATTGTAGGAGTCACCACGCTTCCAGAAGACATACACTAAAGCCACAGTGACAGTCACAAGGCCCAGGATCGTTAACACCCCCATGACGACGGTGACAACAGCTGGGTTCCGTTCTGTGCAGAGAAACAAGGAGTAAATGCTCGCACATTGGCTCCTCCTGGGCTTGCCCATCTAAACCCGCAGCTCCCGCCGCAACTCACCTTGAACGTTCACCACCACCGTCAAAGTGTGCGTGCCCTGTGAACTGGCCGCCTGGCAGCAGTAGGTACCACTGTGGTTTAACCTGACAGGGAATGGGATCCCAACGGGCACCTGGAACCCAGAGCCTTCCTGCAAACACTGTAGCTGTGGGTCCGGGTTGCCCCAGGCCTGGCACTGGAGGACATGGATCCTGCTTTCTTTCCACGTCAAGTGCTGAGGACATTTGGCTGGGTCAATCTTGGGACCATCTGTGGGACAACCAAATGATCAGACACACCCGAAGCACAAAAGGGCAAGAGAGAATCAGATCTTCCCAAACCAGGGGAACAAGGGATTAAAGGTCAGAGTGATCATCTACTCACACAGCACACGCAGCTGGATGCTCCTGTTCCTGTGCAAGACCACCCCATCAACTTCGAGGGTGGCATTGCAGGAAAAGCTGCGCCTGTCATCCCTCTCAGTGGTGTTTAGCTGAAGCTGGGCAAGCTGCTCCGGGGCCACAGCTGGAACTCCGTCTAGTGTGACCTGGACTCGGGCTCCAGCCGCGCAGGTCACATTCACTGTGGTCCCCTGAGGGACTGTGGGCTCTCTCAGGTTCATGATAGTTCCACTCAGGTTCATGATGGGTCCCCTGAAACCTAAAGGAGGAGCATTACCTGGAAGTTTACTGACCACGCTCCTCACATCAGTTAAGCCCCACCCTCCACCTGCATCTTTCCCCATGGAGTATCCAGGCCATGCCTTGGCTACTCTACGGCCCCCGCCCAGAGTATACTTTTAGGGTTACTTAGGCCCCGTGCACGCTGCAACTCCTTCCATTCTGGCAGCTCAGGCCCCGCCTTTCCTACTTCCCATATGCCACGCCTCCTTGCCTCTCCTCTCTAGCTCTTTTTGGCCCATCCCCTCTTACTGTAGATGGTCACGTTTTTTCGGGTCTCCCGGCTCTCTCCACCAAGGGTCACGTTGCAGACAATCTCCCAGGAGCCCTCCTGCTCCACACTTGGTGTGGCTGTGGCTGTGGCCGTAAGCGTATCCCCTTGGCTCGTGACTGAGGTATCCAGCATTTGATCCCCAAGTGCCAGTTGGACCTGGGCCTCTGAGGCTGGAAACAGCTCATCCAGGGTGCAGTTCAGGGGCCAGGGCATTCCCACCTCCAAAAACCGGGGAACAACAAGGTGTGGGGGGGTCACAGGCAGGACTGAAAAGAAGGGTGGGCTTGAGTAGGAGGTCTCACACAGCCATGGATGCCCCTTTCCCTGTGACATCTCACTGACCCAGGGTCTTTCCCCAGGATACATTTCAGCCTGGATCACCCGCTTTCCAGGACACACCTGCACATACTTCTCAAAAGTTCCTGTGCCTATTCTGGGTGGTGAGTTCATGATACAACACATAGATGTAGAATTGTATACCTGGAACCTATGTAACTTTACTAAGCAATGACATCCCAATAAATTTAATACAAATAAATAAGAAAGAGAGAGACAGAAAAGCGACCTTGCTGATACTTATGTTTTAGCAGTGGTTTTAGCACCTTCAAAAATAAAGTGGGGGGAAGCCAGGATGGCTCAGTGAGTTAAGCGCTCACTTAGCAGCGCCGGCGACCGAGGATTGAATCCTGGCCCTGACCTGTGCAGACCCATGTGCTGAACTGGGGAGTTCCCCCAGTTCAGTTCTCTCTCTGTCTCTGTATCTCTCTCTCTCTCTCTCTCTCTCTCTCTCTCTCTCTTTCTCTCTCTCTGTCAAAAACAAATAAATTTATTAAAAAAAAAAAAAGTGGAAAGCTGGGATAGCTCAGCGGGTTAAGCACTCGCTTTGCAGCCCCAGGGACCGAGGATCGAATCCCGGCCCCAGCCCATGCTGTCCTATATGCTGAACTGGGGTGTACTTCCTATTTGGGAGGCCCCCAGTTTAGTTCTCACTGCAACCCCCTCCCCCCCCTGCCCCGTTCGGCCCCTGGCTTGATGGGGCATGCAGCCCAATTCCCACCCTGTGTGGCCCCTGCCCACCTGTGTGGAACAAAATAATGTTGAAAACATGATGTATGACTATGGAGACTGATCTGAGCCCTCCCCCTTCTCTCTGTCTCTGTTTCTGTCTGTCAAAAACAATAAAATAAATCTTAAAGGGGAAGCCAGGATGGCTCAGTGGTTTAGGTGCTCACTTTGCAGCCCCGGGATCCGAGGATCAAATCCCGGCCCCGGCCCGTGTATACCCATATGCTGAACTGGGGTGTTCCCCCTCGTTCAGTTCTCACTGGGGCAAGACCCCAACCCAGTTCCTGCCCTGTGCAGCCCCGCGCCCACCTGTAGAATGAAACTATGTGGAAAAACCCGTGATGTGCAACTATGGAGACTGTTCTGGGCCCTCCCCCCTTCTCTCTGTCTCTGTCTCTGTATCTATGTCAAAAACAATAAAAAAAATTTAAAAAAAGTTCCTGTGCTTAGCTGGGGCTTCCCATCTGAGGCTACTCTACCCAAAGACCAAGGGCATGCCTTTCCAGTATCCCAATTCTCAGGAACCCTGTGGCCATGACACCCATACTTTGGCTCAGCCCATTCATCATTTACTGTTCGCAGAGTCTCTCACCAAAAATTCGGAGCTGCCTGGGGTCTGAGCTGTTCTGAAACAGTCCCAGCCCTTGACGCCGCAGGTCCAGTTCTGTGCGGCAAGAGAAATTGGCACCGTGATCGTCTCTGCCTGCCAGTACTGTGGTAGTGATCTCTGCAGGCTCCCCAACTGCCTGCTGCCGGCTCAGCTCTTCCTGTCCGCGTAGCAGCAGCACATAGAGGTGGGTCCGGGGTACGCCACCTACCACTTGGCAGCGCAAGGTGAGGTTTAAGTTGACTGGCTGCCAGGGGGACAGGGGTGCCAGCTCCACACTCTCTGGAAACCCTGGTAAAGGGAGGGAGGGGAAAGCAGAATTTACCAACAACCCTGCAACCCCCACCCCAGGGATTAGAGAGTAGCCAAGGGTGACACAGTGTAGAACTGTGAACTTTTAAGAGGCTTAGAAATGCGCCAGTGAATGTGTTTGCTATTGTCATTAGTATCATGATTATCATTTCCTGTTTTGTCAGACACCTTGCCAGGCACTGAAATAATCAGACATGCTATTCCCAAGGACCTCACAGTTAAGCAAAAATAAATAAATAAATAAATAAAGGAAGGAAAGGGATTAACAATTATGAACACTTATGATGTTAATAGTAATTATACAATTTCCTGTGTATTTAGAACTTTCCTTAGACTTTCCAGATGTCATTCAGTCATTCACCTTCATTCACATAGCAACTGAGTAAAATTTCTTCTATTACTCCCTTTTATAGATGGAGAAACTGAGACCCAGAGAGGTGACCTGCCCAAGGATACACAGCAAGGAAGGGGCAGAACCCGGGTTAGAATGTGGGTCTCCCAAACTTGAGACCCGTGAATCCACCAGCCTCCTTGATGTTACATCTGGGGACTCCCCAGATCCTCCTCCAAGTTTACGGCCTGGACTTGCCTTGCCTTCTCTCAGAGCTTGGTCCAGCCCTCCCCAATCAGTCCCAAGGATCTCACAGTCCACCTGCCCGAGGCAACCTCTCAGGGAGTTCTGTCATAGTCATGGGGGACCCAACAACCCCAGGCTTGGTCCTCTCCTAGCTGCAGGCACATGGACCCTGACCATTCTCGCCCTCGACAACTCATGCCTGGATCTCAACCTGTCACACAGGCCCATGGATGGGCTGCTCTGAAAAACATCGTATGTACAAGTTTAGAATATTTAGCAAGGAGGCCTCCATCTTTACCTCAGGCACCACTGGTTAGGGATAATGGTATGCTGGAAAATGCTGGCAATACTTGAGCTCTCAGAGGTCGGGGAGCCCCGACAGCATTTGCCAATTTCTGTGGTGTGAATACTCCACTATGGCTGATTTCAAGCTACCCAATGTGAGACAGAATTGGGAAGAGATGAGCACACTCAGATCTCATGAGCCAGGACCAACAGGCTCCCACACAGCACTTGACAGATGCACCTCACAGACACAGACAGGAACACACAGAGATACACACACAGATTTAGACATTACACAGAAATACAGATACAAAGACATAAACAGGTGCCAAGGTAGCTTAGCAGTTGAGTGCTTGCCTTGCAATTGGTCTGGGGTTCAATTCCCAACCCTGGTCCATGCAAATCCCATATGCTGAACTGTGATGCAGCTGGTAACCACTAGGATGGCACAGTGGTGAAGTTTCCCCACCTCCCATGTGGGAGGCCCCTGGTTCAGTTCCTACCCCACGTGACCCCACATCCACCTATGTGAAATAAACCATGTCACAACTAATGATGTACAACTGTGGAGACTGCCCTAGGCCCTCCCCTCTTCTCTCTCTCTCTATTTTGTCTTTCTCACCTTTTCTCAATAAAATCTTTAAAAAAATATTTTTTTTAAGACACATACATAGACATATACTGACTCATCTACATACAGTCACACAGACACACATGCTCACAGATCTACACATGGGCATTGATACAGTCACCCATGTAAATACAAACATACACACAGACATGAACTCACAGAGACTATAACATACAGAGGCATGCATGTACACTCAAACAGGCACACATACAGTGATACAGGTACATACACTCACAGACACACATATAGATACACAGATGCATATAGACACTGGCACCCACAAAGGAGAATACACAAGATTACATACATGCATTACACTTATCTATGAAGACTTCATAAAATGGTAGACACCATGAGTGATATTCTCTGCTATTTTCTAGTCTATTGTATTCTTTTAAATGCAGAGAAACCTGCAAGGATCCATATGAAACTTATACCAGGGCATGGTCTGGGGAGGAAGGCCTCACCTGTTAAGAACAGGGACAGAGACTTGGGAGCCAGACTGCCAGCCTCTCTGCTCAGGGGCTGTGAACCTTGACAAGTGACTCCACCCCACTAAGCCTGTTTCCTTAGCTGTAAAATGAGGCTCATAAGTGCAGCACCCTCCCATATATCTCACCCTGCCCCCTGCCCTTGGGCTCTTTTAAAGTTTGAATGATCACCTAAGTGTGGGTATCAGCACAAACTGGCCACTGGCAGCAGCAGTAAGTAAATGGAGATTTGACTTTTATACCTTTTTATACTTTTTGATTTTGGAAACCCTTTATTATTTTTTTTAAGATTTATTTTTATTGTTTTTGACAGAGAGAGAGATACAGAGACAGAGAGAAGGGGGAGGGCCCAGAGCAGCCTCCATAGTTGCACATCATGGGTTTTTCCACATAGTTTCATTCCACAGGTGGGCGCAGGGCTGCACAGGACAGGAACTGGGCCAGGGTCTCACCCCAGTGAGAACCGAACTGGGGGCACTCCCCAGTTCGGTATATGGGTCTGCATGGGCCGGGACTGGGATTTGATCCTTGGTCCCCAGGGCTGCAAAGCAAGTGCTTAACCCACTGAGCCATCCCAGCTTCCCCTAATTTATTAAATTTCATAAACTATAAGAAATAAAGACAAGCTATCATTTTTTAAATGTTTGCTGGGACCCAACCAAATAAATTGATTTCATATTGCTGCCCTGACATATGATTGAGATGCATCTCTGTCTCTGTGTTTGTGTTTCTATCTATTTCACACACACAAACACACAAGTCCAGGTCCAAGCTCTGGTCAGAGGCTTCGTCCATTCCTGCAAACTCAGGGCCCACTCTACAGCGCCATTGGCTAAAGCCAGTCCCACATCCACTCATCCACTCACTGTACACTGTGATATCAGTGGAGCCAATCATCTGGAAGCCATTGCAGAAGCTGGAGCAGAGGACCTTGCTGTCATCAGTCACATTGTTGAGCTGGAAGACCACCCAACCCGGGCCATTGCTCACTGGCTCCTTGAAGAGGTATGTCTCCAGGGTGATGAGTTCAGGGTGGGGGCAATCTGTACTGCAGTTTACCAAGAGGGATCCTCCAGCAAGCACCACTGGGTCCCGGGGCTCCAACCGCATCAGGAACTCCTGCCCGTGGGCACCTGTGGGAACAAGGAAGCTCTGCTGGTTGACCTGGGGCCCCAGCCTACCCATTTTCAGGCCTCACCATCCATCAACTCCTTGGGCCTAGATATAAGGTCTCTGCCTTCATGGTGCTTCCTGTCCAGTGGGGAAGACAAGTGATGGATCAGGGTGGGAGGCCCAGAGGAACCTATAGGAGGAAGTGAGTCAAGGAAGTGTCCTGGAGGAGAGACTACAGCCAATTTTGAAGGATAAGTAGGAGTTAGCCAAGTGATAGGGAAGAGTGATCCTGGCAGAAGGAAGAGCACAGGCAGAGGTCAAGGGTGCAGATGGAATAGAGAGAGAGTTTGAGGGAAGGGAGAACAAACCACATGCAAGGACCAGGCCTCAGGGAGCCCTGAAGGCTAAGTGAAGGAGCCACAAACTTTCTCTCCAGGACACTGGTGACACTATCAGATTTGAGTTGAAGTGAATCACAGCAGTGGGATGTGGGGAGCTTTGCTTTCTTTACCCTCTACAGCCCTCCCCACCTTGATTCCCCTTACCTGGGAGCAAAAGACCGCAGACTAGAAGCAAGGAGATGAGTGGAGTCCAGCCAGACCTGTACGGTGGCCCCAAGGGCACCATGGTGACCAGCCTATGGAAGACGGTGACAGTGTCGCACTGGACAGGGCAGTGGGGAGCAGGCGGGGCCACCCAGCGTTATGAAAACACAGCACAGCAGTTAAGATGCGGAAGTCTGGGGGCTGCCACTTGCCCAGCGGCAGGTAAGTGTTACTCTGTGGGGGGAGGGGGAGGGATACTCTCTGCCTCCAGAGAGGTGCAGAGTGGGGGCCCCAGGTGAGGCCCTGCAAGATGGAGGGCACAGATGTATCCCTGACAGGGCGGACCTCAATTACTGCCCCTATGTGAACCCACAGGAAATGCTAACACAATTCTCTTCCTTTGTTCTCAGAGGTAGGAAGTCTGGGGGAGTGGGTGGAGTGGGGTGTGACACCTCCTTCCTGCTGAACTGAGAGAAGGGGAGGGTGTTTTGTTCCTACAGAGGAAGTTAATGGGGGATCTCCAGACACTGCCCTTGAAGTGATAAAGTGGGATTTCAAAATATTTCCAGGGGACAATGCAAGGACTTCTAGGCAGGACCTTGAGGGGTTAGTGTGAGATCTCAACATTCTTGGGGGGCAAATAAGAGATTTGGAGGTGATAAAGAGGCCCCCCTAAGATGAGGGAAGCCATGAAAATGAACAGAGCCCACATTTACTGGGCACTTGTGTCAGGTTCTGTATTGACTGCCAGTGTGGCTCCTGTAGGGCCCTTTACCTTTGAGGATTTTAGGGGAGTCTCGCAACCTTTGAAGGTCTTGGAGATTCCCCCCTTCCCTCTGCACAGTGGCGAGGTGGGATGTTTGGGGGATAGCTGAATCCTGAGCCATCGTTTGTCAAGGATGCTATTTGTAACTGTCTCTTAACCCATCCTTACCCCCCCCTCCAGGCTGCTAGTCTCTTCATCCCAAGAGAAAGGATTGGGGATCAGGTGGCCACTCCACCTCTACTTGCTCTCTCTTGGGCCTCCTACCTGCCTTCTGTTCCTCTGATTTGATGGCCAAAAGGGACCTTGTTGAGGGCCTTGATGGCACCCAGCATTCATCCACTCTCCTGTCCCTGAGGCCACACACCCCCTCTCACCTGGGGCACCGCCCCTTTCCCATCTGGGGTCTCCTCTGCTACCCTGTCCTCCATCCATTTCTCACACCGTGCTTAGAGAGCAGCCAAAACTCAAATCAAAAGTATTTGTAAATATTATATCTGATAAGGGGTTATATCCAGATTATAAAGAATTCCTACAACTCAACAACAAAAATCCAATTAAAAAATGAGCAAAAGGTGGGGATGCCAGGATGGCTCAGCAGGCTGAGCGCTTGCTTTGCTGCCACAGGGCTGGGGGACTGAATCCTGGCCCCAGCCCATGTGGACCCATATGCTGAACTGGGGTGTGCGTCCCATGCGGGAGGTCCCCTGTTCGTTTCCCACCCTGTGCAGTCCCACAACCACCTGTGGAATGAAACTGTTGAAACTGATGATGTGCGGCCATGGAGACTGGGCCCTCCTCCTTCCCTGTCTCTGTCTGTCTCTCTCTCTCTCTGACCTTCTCTCACACAATAAAATGAATCTTAAAAACAAGTGAGGAGATGCCAGGATGACTCAGTGGGTTGAGCGCTTGCTTTGCAGCCCCAGGTCCAAGGTTCAAATCCCGGCCCTGGCCTGTGTGGACCCAATTGCTGAACTGGGGTATGCCCCCAGGTCACTTCTTACTGGGGCCAATGCAGGAGCTCTTGGCCCAGTTCCTGCCATGCTCAGCCCCACACCCATCTGTGGAGTGAAACTATATCGAAAACTAATGGCATCGACTATGGAGACTGCTCTGGGCCCTCCCACTTCTCTCTGTCTCTCTTTGTCTGTCTGTCTGTCTCCCTCTGTCAAAAAACAATAAAAATAAATCTTTAAAAAAATAAATGGGGGAAGCCAGGATGGTTCAGCAAGTTAAGCACTTATCTTGCAGCCCCAGGGACCGAGGATCGAATCCCGGCCCTGGCCCTTTTGGACCCATATGCTGAACTGGGCTGTGCTTCACATGCGGGAGGCCCCCAGTTTGGTTCTCACCCCCCTGGTTCAGCCCCTAGCTCAAGGGGGTGTGCCTCCAGTGCAGGAGGCCTCCTGACCAGTTCCCACCCTATGCAGCCCCCGCCTACCTGTGTGGAACAAAACCATGTCGAAAACTGATGACGTACAACAATGGAGATAGCTCTGGCCCTCCCCCTTCTCTCTGTCTCTCTGTCAAAAACAATAAAATAAATCTTTTAAAAAAATGAGCAGGGGAAGCCGGGATGGCTCAGTGGGTTAAGCACTCACTTTGCAGCCCTGGGGTCGGAGGACAGAGTCCCAGTCCCAGCCCATCCTGTGCAGACCCATGTGCTGAACTGATGTGAGCTTCCTATGTGGGAGGCCCCAAGTCTGGTTCTCGCCGGGGTGAGCTTCCCATGTGGGAGGTCCCCAGTAACGTGGAATCTAGAAATGTTCACTGTACTATTCTTTCAACTTTTCTGTATGTTTTTTCAAAATAAAATATTGGAAAATAAAAAATGTACCTGGATGGCTCTGGGTGGCTGCTTGTGCCACAAGCAGAACTTGAGTGCCTCCTGCCAAGAGGGCACAATGCCCGCTGTGAGAGATTTGCCAAAAATTGGAAACTGAACCTGACTATCAGTTAGTTGGTCCAGGTAAGGACAGAAGAATGTATTAAAACTATAATACAAGGATGACACCAGACTGGTAATGTCTACGGGACAAACAACTGTGTTTCTTCAACAAGTATGTTGCAAGGTGGGAGAAAAAAGAGGAACCCAGAACTTAAAGGAACCGGCCCTTAGCCAAAGGCAGTGTGTAGTGGACATTCTTTTTTTTAAAATATATATATATTTATTTATTTATTTTGACAGAGAGAGAGAGAGAGAGAGAGAGAGAGAGAGATACAGAGACAGAGAGAGAACTGAACTGGGGGAGCTCCCCAGTTCAGTAAATGGGTCCACACGGGCTGGGGCCGGGACTCGATCCTCGGTCCCCGGTGCTGCAAAGCGAGCTCCCAACCCACTGAGCCATCCCGGCTTCCCCTAGTGGACATTCTTTGGATTTTTATTTGAACAAACTGTAAACAAATACCAAATTTTGTTTTTTAAAGATTTTATTGTTTGAGAGAAAGAGAGAAGTGGGGAGGGCCTATTAGCAGTCTCCATAGTTGTACATCATTAGTGTGACATGATTTCATTCCACACAGGTGGATGTGGGGCCTCACAGGGCAGGAATTGAACCAGGGGCCTCCTGCAAAAGAGGCGAGGACCTTTGCTGCCATCCTAGCAGTTACCAGTTGCACCGCTGTTCAACATATGGGTTTGCACGGGCTGGGACCAGAAATCAAACTTTGGACCTCGCAATTACAAGGCAAGCATTCAACCGCTGAGCTATCCTGGCATCACAAATACCAAATATTTAAGAGACAATTAGGGAAATCTAAACACTCACAGGCTACAACATAATACGAATTGAGGAATTGTTAAACTTTGTAGGTATGATATTGTAGTTATTGTTTGTGGTTACATCTTTTAAGAAACATATGAAAGTTTTTACAGATAAAATATTATATCTGGGGAGGCCGGGATGGCTCAGTGGGTTGGGCGCTCACTTTGCAGCCCTGGGGACCGAGGATCGAATCCCGGCCCCGGCTCGTGTGGAACCATGTGCTGAACTGGGAGCTCCCCTAGTTCAGTTCTCTCTCTGTCTCTGTATCTCTCTCTCCTGTCAAAATAAATAAATAAATAATATATTTAAAAAAAATAGTTAAAAAAAAAAATTATATCTAGGGGAAGCCAGGATGGCTCAGCAGGTTGAGTGCTCACTTTGCAACCCTAGGGTCCGAGGATCAAAACCCAGCCCTGGCCCATGAGGACCCATATGCTGAACTGTGGTGTGCTCCCAGTTCAGTTCTCGCTGGGGCGAGTTTCCCATTCAGGAGGCCCCTTGTCCATTTCCTGCCCTGTGCAGCCCTGCACCCACCTGTGGAATGAATCTATATTGAAGACTAATGACGTGCAACTATGGAGCTTGCGCTGGGCCCTCCCCACTCTCTCTGTCTCTGGTTGTCTCTCTTGCTCTGTCAAAACAATAAAAAGGAAAAAAATTATATCTGGAATTTGCTTCAAAATGATTCATTGGAAGGGTAGAAGAGGGGGGGTGAAATTGGAACATGACTAGAATTGTCATGTTTCACAGTTGTTGGAAGCTGTTGGTGCTGGCTGTTTTTGTTTTTCTTACCGACAGAGACAGACAGACAGAGAAGGGGAAGGGCCCAGAGCAGTCTCCATAGTTGTACGTCGTTAGTTTTAGACATAGTTTCACTCCATAGGTGGGCACAGGCCTGCGCAGGGCAGGAGCCGGGCTGGGGGCCTCTCGCATGGGCCCTGGCAAGAATTGAACTGGGGGCACACCCTAGTTCAGTATATGGGTCCACATGGGCGGGGATCAGGATTTGATCCTTGGACCCTGGGGATTCAAAGCAAGCACTCAACCAGCTAAGCCAGCCCGGCCTCCCTAGAACTGGCAAATCCATTACATTATTCTCCCTTGTTTTGTATATACTTTAAATTGTTCATAAGTTTGTGGGGGTTTTTTTTCCAAAGATTTTATTATTTTTGACAGAGACAGAGAGAGACAGAGGAGGGGGAGGCCCAAAGCAGTCTCCACAGTTATACATCATCAGTTTTCAATATGGTTTGGTTCCACACAGGTGGGTGGGGGCCACGCAGGGCAGGAACGGGGCTGGAGGCCTCCCGAATAGAAGGTATGCCCTTTCGAGCCAGGGGCCAAACTGGGGGGCAAGAACCAAACTGGGGGTCTCCCACATGGGAAGCACATCCCAGTTCAGCATGTGGGTCCACATGGGCTGGGGCCAGGACTCAATCCTCGGTCCTCAGGGCTGCAAAGCGAGCGCTTAACCCTCTGAGCCATCCTGGCTTCCCCTGTTCATAAATTTTTTAAAAAGTAGCAGCATAAGAACAAGCCAAGATAGTTTTGAAATAAAAGAGATCTTCTCTATTGAATATCAAAATATTAATATACCATAGGACCAATGTCTTTCTCAATTACCAGGCTAGATCCTATAGGCATTCCTGTTAGGAATTTGTCCTACAGATACCCTTGAATGTGGGTGAAACAATGTGCACATATGATTACTCACTGCAGCAACACATGGGGATGGCCAAGGATTAGAAATGACAATATGAACCCCAGCAGGGAACAAACGCTGATTAACATTTCAATGACAATCTGCAACACAACCACAAAATAGGACAAGGAAATGCTGTATGCCTGGGACCATCTTTAAGACCTATTACATAGGAAAAAAACCCAGCAAGGATACAGACTAGAGCTCTGTATAGTTGCATGTGCTACTATTTTTTAAAAAGATGGGAAAGCATATGTGTACAAATTTTCTTGTATCTGGATGTCTCTGGAAGCAAAAACAGGAAACCAGATGACATTAGTTGCTTCCAGGGAGGCGACAGTGGTGGCTGATGGACAGAGGGAGACATTTCACTGCCTCTGTCAATACAGTAGACTTAGTAAACTGGCACCCATGGGGATTGGTAGATGCTGGATAAATGTAAGTAGACTCTCCATTACATATGTTGTCAGTTTCTTGAGTTCCAGATAATGTAGAGTCTACTGTATCCCCTATCCAAACAAACAAAAAAAAGAGATAATTATAGTGAATATTTAATTTTGAAAACGGTGTATAAAAAGCAAATGTCTCTAGAATAGTGTGCAACTGTCCATTGAAGAGAGCGTCATTAAGGTTAGGGTAAAAAAATAAGAGCTTCAATGCATATGGTTTCGCGATGTATAATGGGAAAGCAAGTTAACTGCCTTTCACAAGGTGGCCGAGACCCATGACCTGTCTCAAGTACCTCTATTAAGTAGAAACACTTTGACAAACAGGATTAACAAAACCAAATGTTTATTCAGCACTTATCTGCAAGTCTCTCTGCTAGGCATTTAACATCCATAACCTCATGGTTCTTTATATTAGTCCTCCGAGGTAGCAAGCATGATCATACCTAGCTCATAGTTAAGCACTGAGGCACAGAGAGGGCAAATCACTTGCCTGACATCACATAGGGAAGAAAGGGTGAAACTGGCAGTCTTATCTACATGGCATGTGGCCCCTTCTAAATTCTTTGTTGGTATATTTAACAAGTTGTTATTGAATGCCTTCTGTGTTTCTGTCACTGATCTGCTAGCTAGTGACCTAGAGATAAGCAAAGGTTGAACGGTTGAACCTGCCTTCTATAGTGAGTGTCTTGTTCCAGTTGCAGTCCCAAGAAGAGCATATGCTTGCTGAAAGACCCAAGAACCACAGCCTCCAGCAGAGGAAAAAGTATATTACCAGCTAACAGAGATGGTAGGCTCTAAGTGCAGAAGCTGGGGAAAGGCATAAACATCAGATTCAAGAGCCTGATTAGCTCCTCGCTTGTCCTGGGTCCCTCAAGGGCCTATGTCGGACTCATGACCATGAAAGATGGTATGGTTTCCATATTTGTGTCTCCTTAAGATTCATATGTTGAAAGCCAAATGCCTTATATGATGGTATTGGGAGGTGGGCCTTTGGGAGGTACTTAAGTCCCTCATTAATGGGATTAGTGCCCCTATAAGAGGCCCCAGAAAGATCCCTCACTACCTTCCACCTGGTGAGGACACAGTGAGAAGGCATAGGCTATGAACTGGGAGGATGGCCTTCATCCAAATGCAATCATGCTGGCACCCTGATGTTGGACTTCATAGCCTGCAAAACTGAGAAATGTCTGTTTATAAGCCACCCGGTCTGTGGTGTTGTTATAGCAGCTCAAATAGAAAAAGACAAGGAAAGACAAGTCATAGAGGTGGGTTCTTAGGGCAGGAGTAAGGCACAAGGAGTGGGTAAGTCCAACTTCCCCTGTTGGGGTAGGAGTGGGCGACCCTCTCTGTGGGGGTCTGCCTGCTCCAATCCTGAGGCAGAGCCACTAGCGCGCTTCAGCAGACACTGAACACGGAGGGGGCCTGGCCCCGGTATTTCTCGTGGAATGCTTTCAGGATAGGTATGAGGTTCTGGAAGGTTGGGCGGATTGAGGCCTCTGCCTTCCAGCAGTTCTTCATGAGTAGATAGATCTGGGGGAGGAAAAACGGGATGTGGTCACTGCTCTATCTGCAGTCCAATGGTGGACCAAGGAAAAAGTGGGGGGGAATCTCACCTCACAGGGACATTTCTCTGGCCGAGGCAGCCTCTCCCCTCGTTCCAGCAGCTCAGTGAGCCTCAGTACTGCCATCTGTCCCTGGGTAAGGCCTATGAGCTCGATGAATTTCTATAGAATAAAAGACAAGCTCTTTAAGAGGCACAGCTGCCTAGGGAGAGGTCAGGAGCTTGGAGTGGAACTGCAGGGGTTCTAGTCCTGCCTCCACCACTTTGTAGCTGCATAACTTTGGACTTAAGACTTCACTTCTTTAGTCCTGTCTTCCCATCTATAAAATGGAGTAGTAACTCTTAACACCTGGGGTGATTGTGAAAGCTAAATTCATATTCATAGAGTAAGTCTGAATCATGTGTTTGCTGTGGTTATTAAGCCTCCCAGCAAGCTGTTTTGCCTGTCTAGGATCTTTTTGTTTCTCTCCTGTAATGCTCTGGTTTGGGGAATAAACCTCCAACATTCTCTTGGCTCCTCCTCCAGCCCAGGCCCGGACAATAGTTGTGGCTCATGGCTACACAAGTGACTGGCTCCCTGGAGGATACATGACCCAAGCCAGGCTGCCAATCAGAGTCCTGAGAATTAAACTAGAAAGAAAAAGATCCCTGTTCCCCTCAGCTGGGGGAATGGGTACTTGGAGGGCTGATGAGGGGTACCATGGTTGCCACAACAGAGAGGCCTAAAAAATGCTACCACAGAAAACAGCAGAGTTGAGGGATGGAGAAAATGGGATTCATGATGACATCTGAGGGGTCTAGATCAAGCTGTGTCCCAACTCTCTCCTGGACTTTGCAAATAGTGAAATAAGCTGTTCCTATTTGAGTGGGGTTTCTGTCACAATCATAGCCCCTGGCATGTTAAGTGGCCCGTTTTACAGATTGGGACTGTGAGGCTCACGTGGATTAAGCACTTGCTAAACTGGGGGAGCTGGGAACTGAATGCATGACTTTCTTAACTCCTCTAGTATGGGATGGGGGGTGCAGGCTTGACTCTCACCGATGGCGGGCTTTGGGTGGAGTCACAATAGGTTAGCAGTTCATACATGGTAACCCCAAAGGACCAGACGTCGGATGCATAGTAGAACTTACACTCCTTTAGGCACTCTGGGGCATACCTGGAGGGAGGAGGCAGTCAGGCTAGAATCCTTATCTGGGACTTGGGAGCCCTCTGGCCCAGTTAGGAGTGGAACTGCAGGGGTTCTAGTCCTGGGGAGGGGCAGCTTCACTGAGGGCAGGACCTGTCATATAAGGCCCCAGCATCCACCTCCTCCACTCTGTGCTCCAGATGACCCTGCCCCCTCCCGGTTCCCCTCCAGATAGGTCTTGTCCAGTCACCAGAACACTGGGCTGTCCCCATCCTCTCGCACGCAGTAGTACTGGTGGCCTTCGGGCACAGCCTTGGCTAGGCCAAAGTCCCCGATCTTGACCAGACTGTCGTTGTCCAGCAGCACGTTGCGCGCAGCCAGGTCTCGGTGTACATAGTGCTGTGTGTGCAGGTAGGCCATGCCCTGGGGGTGGAGTGGGGCAGAGCCTGAGAAGCAGTGACCCAATGGCTGAGGGACAGTCAGGTCAGGCTCCCAGGGAACCAGCGCAAAAGCGAGCAGGAAGGCAGGCGGAGCCGAGCAAGGTAGCAGGGCCTGGGTAACAGAGACTGGACAGAGGATGAGTGAATGGGGAGGGACCGGGTTGCTGGGCGTGACCAAGTAAGAGGAGGGTGTTTCTGAGAGTGGAAACATGGTGGGTTGGGGGCCTGGCCAGCCAGAGGTGTGACCTGGCGAAAAGCTGAATGGACAAGTACATGTTGAAAAGTCGGCCCAGGGGCGGGGTCAGGAAAGCAGATGGGACACTCAGGCCAAGCCAAAGAGGAGGGGCAGGATCTGCGAGCAGGGGCGGGGCGGGCCGGCCCACCTCACAGATCTGCTGGGCGAACAGCAGCAGCTGGGCCAGCCCGACGCTGTGCCGGGGCAGGTAGTCTCGGAGGCTGCCCAGGGGCATGTACTCCATGACAAGCTGTACCGATTTCTCCCCTGAGGGCGATAGAAGCAGGGAGCAGGGGCCACCCACCCTGAGTCCTGCAGTCCCTCCATCCCAAAGGGAAGGCGCCAAAACCCACCCACCACTAGGCTCAACCCTCAGGTGGACCCATCCTGAACCAACTCCCCAACCAGAACTGACAATGGCTTCCGCTCGTCCTGGCCCTAGGAGAGCGCCAGCCAGGTGGAAAGCAGGCAGCCCAGCCACGCCCACTTCCGTGCCAGCCTGGGGCTGAGAGGCTCTAATTGGCGAGAGCCTGATGGCCCTGACCCATTGCAGCTCTAGGCTGCGTCCGGTCCCGCCCACCTTGGTCCTCACAGCAGCCTTTGTACTTGATGATGTGCTCGTGGTAGAGCGTGCGCAAAATATCGATCTCCCGTCTCCAGCCGGTGCGGAGCTGGGGACCGCAGTCCGCCTTGAGGGCTTTCACTGCCACCATCTCTCCAGTGCCATCGTTGGTCGGGTCGTAGTAGTACAGGCTGACCTTGCCAAAGTGACCCTAGCCAAGAACGCAGGATGATTAGCCCCACACCCCACTCCCCGGACCTACCTCCAGGTTTTTCCATTTGGAAAGATCCTAGGCCCACCTCCTCTGTGTTGCTGGGTCTCCTTGGTACCTAGGCCCCCCTTTCAATTCCCTAGGGTAGGGTGACCAGACGTCCCGCTTTTGGCAGGACAGTCCTGATTTTTAACAATTTGTCCCGCGTCCCGCGGTGTTTTTAAAAAGTCCCGGTTTTTGGAAAGAATGCACAACAAGCTAGGGAACGGTGGGAGATAGACCAAATTTTTAATCAAGAACTCCCTCCCCCCTGGTCAATGGTGTCCCGCTTTACCAATGTTAAAATCTGGTCACCTTACCCTAGGGCCTCTTTTGAAGTTGAAGGTCCTCTAGGCCTAGCCCCACCCACCTCTCCTAAGAAACACCTTTAGGTAGGATTTTCCTTAAAACTTGAACTTTTCCACCCAGGCGGGCTTTCTAACAGCAAGGCCCTGTCCCTGACCCTCACCTCGCCCAGATCCCGGATCTTTTTCAAATAGCGCTTGTGGAAAACAGTTGGGTCTGCCGCCTGAGAGTCTGGGTTCACAGCCAAGATGTCAACAAGACCTGGAAGAGCCACAGTAGGTGAGGCCAGACCCTGGCCCTTTACCCAGCAGGTCCACTTAGAAAGTAGGTGACTACTCTTAGCATCAACCCAGAGATAAGGAAACTGCAAAAGTTGGAAAATTCCACTTCTGGTCCAAAATGCAGAGTTGACTGCATCAAACTGACACCTAGGATGTTCTGAGACTGGGTAAAGGGCACAAATTTTTCATCAAGAAAGAGAAAAAAAATTCACCCCAAGAAGTTTGGCTATCCCCAAGCAAAACATTTTAGAACTCAGGCATTCCCCCTAAGTGAATTAGAATTCAGATTTTTCCAAACACCCTGAGCCACTGTACAGAGACATTGGGTGCACTGTGCTTGTTATCAGTAGGGATCCCAGTCCCCCTGCCCCAAGGTCCCTGCTTTGGGGGGTGGGGGCTCACTTTGGGGCTGTAGCTGCGTGAGGTCACGCAGGATGGTGCGGAAAGACGGCCGATGGGCTGGCTCATAGGTCAGGCATTGGCTGGTAAGCGTGGCCAGCTCTGGGCAAGAAGGTTCAGGAAGCTGGTGTTGCTTCTGGTAGAAGTGCTCTTTCTGTGAGGAAGGGGACCTGAAGCAGTCATTGACCCAACTCCACAAGTCCCTTTTCCCAAGAGGCAGAGTCAAGCCCCCAGGGCGGCAGGGCTGGACCAGCCAGTTTCATTCTGTCATCCCCATTTGACAGATGAAGCAACCAAACCTCCGCAAAAGCCAACTTGCCTGCCACTGCAGAGCAAGGACTTAAACCCAAGTCTGGCAGATTCTGTTGTGTGAAGCATCTCACACTCGTCCCTTCCTGTCCTGGCTCCCACCCACCTCTGCTCCCAGGAAGATCTGCAGACACAGCTCCTTGAATGCAAGACTCCAGGCTGTGCCCAGGCTGCCCTTCCCTAGCTTGGGTCACTATGGTATTTCTGCACTTAGATTAAAGCCTCCTCTGGAAAGCGTTGCCTGATCCCTTAGCTGGGTCAGGGGAGTCCTCTGAGACCTCCTCCCTGCTACAGTCTATGCTTCTCTCCACACTGCTCTGGTCACTGTGTCTAAAACTTAAGCATGCCACTATTTGCTGTGTGCCACAATGACCTTATGAGGTTGAGACTACGGGCTTGATGAACGGGCTGGTGTCCTCTGCCAACCCCAGACGTGCCAGCAGGATGTTCCGGCTACACACGTTACCATGAGCCAGGCTCTTGTCTTCCTGAGATGGGAAGAAGAGGGGGCATGGCCACTGGGGGCATACAGATCCTGTCCCTACCCCATCCCCCAGATAACCTGATGGAGCCCCAATGAGATGAGGCAACATATATGAGGCCACAGGCCAGAGGGAAGCAGCTCTGGACCCTGAATATCCCCTTGTAGGGGCTGGCCCCTTTCTGGGAAATGGGCAAGGGTCCCTGGATGTACCTCAGAGAGGCTGCGGCACTGTAGGGGGGCCTCCCCGTTGAAGCAGATCTCCAGGAGAGTAGCACCAAAGCCCCACTTGTCAGCCGCAGTGCTTAGGCTGTTGGCCCCACCGGACAGGCACTCAGGAGCCATCCAGGGGATCCGCTCTACCCGCTCTGGGGGTCAGGGCCAGAGGTCACTGAAGGTTAAAGGGGTGGGGGAAGCCGCTCCCTGTCCCCAGCCCTCCTTGGATCCTCACCCTCCCTGGAGAGGGCGCCCAGGCCCACACCGGGGTCACTCAGCTTGATGAACGGGCTGGTGTCCTCTGCCAACCCCAGACGTGCCAGCAGGATGTTCCGGCTACACACGTTACCATGAGCCAGGCTCTTGTCTTCCTGAGATGGGAAGAAGAGGGGGCATGGCCACTGGGGGCATACAGATCCTGCCCTACCCCATCCCACAGGGACAGTCCATGTGGAAAAGGCAATCATGGTCATTATGTGACCCCAATACATTGTCATTATGACGGCACTACTGAGTGCCCAATGGGTCCTTCCTATTCTCTTGGAGCTGGTTGTCAAGGCTCTTGGCCAGGGACAAAAGGCCAGAGGATCCTACTGCTGTACTCAGTCCCACGTCCAGCACGTTCCTTCTCCAAGGCATTGGCATTGGCTATTCCCTCTGCCTGGGATGCCCCCGGGAGGGAAACCTTCCCCAAACCATCTATTTAAAATTTCTCCTCTTCCCCAACCTACAGCAACGCCTTAACTCCACCCCTGCTTACATCTATGGTTCTTTCTACTTTTTAACATATAAATTGCTTCTTGGCCTTTTGGCTAAGACCAAGTATACTTTATAACTTATTATATAATGTACTTTATAGTATTTCTCATTTATCCCTCTCAACTGAAATGCTGCCTCCTCAAGAATAGAGACTTCTCTGTTTTGAAATTTGTAAGAAAAAAGAAAAAGAAATTCCAAGAATGAAGGATAAGAAGGGTAAAAAAAAAAAAAATGTTTTGCAATTCATGCGTCTCCAGGGCCTACAACAGAGCCTGGCACACAGGGGATGCTCTGGAAAGTGGGGTGACTGGAACAGGAGAGACTTGGGGATGAATGGAAGGAGCGACAGAGGTGGCTCAGGCCAGGAAGCACAGGGCCTCAGACACCAAGCGGAGGAGTTTGGTGTTCTTTTGGAGGAGATAGGAGCCACATGGGTGTGTGAGCAGAGGAGGTTCATGGAAAGATCTCCTGGGGCCAGTGTGTGTGGATTGAAGGATGTGTCGAGGTCTCTATACCCAGTGCTGAGGCCACCTTGGCCTTCCCCACTGGCCCAGGGCCCACCCACAGGCCACTCACCAGGTAGCTGAGGGCACTGGCCAGCTGCTGGGCCACTGCCACCTTCCAGACCACAGGCACACAGCCTCTCTGCCGCCGCAGCCACACATCTAGTGGTCCATGCTCCACGTACTCTGTCACCATGATGTCTGCAAAGGCCAGCCACTGCAGGGCCACCCACCTGCCTCCACCCTCCAGGGTGCTGAGAGCAGGACATGGGGGCTGGGGCTGTAGGTGAGGAAGCTACTGGGCAAGAGTGTGTGTGTGTGTGGGGGGGGGCTTAGGAGTGACTTTAGGGGAGAAGAGAAATGCAGGATGGAGTGTAGGCTAAGGTGGGTGAGGCAGAGGCAGAGGTAAAGGCAAGTGCTGGCCTTGGGCCCAGGGTGGGTCTGGGGCAGAGTCAGCTGCCATGACCAAGGTGGGAGGGGACTGGGAACCTGGGGGTGAGTGTAGACAAGGGGAGGCATGGAGCTTGAGACTGGACATAAGTGATACTAGGATCCCACAGGGTTGGGGTGCTTGGAGGTGGAAGGTATGCAGGGTCATGGTGTGAGCTGGCACTGGGGGGAAGCAGGAGAGGCAGACACAGAGTTCAGGTTCTGGGGGCTGGCTGAGGTCACCCTGTGCAAGGAGTTTTGAGGTACACACAGAGAAGGGGCTGAGGTGGGGTGGGGCAAGGGCTGAGGTCTGGGAGGATTGGGGTCTAACAGGGCTGAGGTCTGCATGGTGTCACAGTCCTGATGGGGTCAAAGGATGCAAGGGGACTGAGTTGTAGAGGCATCTGGGTGGTGAATGGAGCATGAGATGCAATCACAAGTCAGGGTATACTCAAGGATTGGGGTGCAGGTAACAGTTAAGGTGTAGTCAGAGGTTGAGATGCAATGGGTTGGCATATAGTCAGGGGCTGAGGTACAGGTTGAAGGTCAAGGTATAGCCAGGGGTGGGGGTATAGGTGGTATGTGAATAGACTGCAATGTAGTCAGGGATTGGGATGCAGATCAAGGGTTGGGGTACAGCTCAGAAGGTGGGTATAAGTGAGGGGTTGGCCTGTAAGTGATATGCTGGGGTATACTCACTCTTGGAGCCATGCACGCAGACACCATGGACAAAAGCTAGGTGCACATGGGACACCTGGCTCATGAGACTGGCCGTCTCATAGAAGGCCTGTGGGGACAGGCCAGGTCAGGTGGCTGCACACCTGGCCCCCTCACCCTGTCCCTTGGCTGTGCTCACTCACCAGGGCGATGTCATGGTGACTGGGGTCTAGTACCTTCAGCACCACTCGCAGCTCTTGCCCATGGCCCACACTAGGCGTGGGGGTGTCCCCAGCATCTGCCTTGTCCTCTTCAGGGCCTCTGCCTCCTACTCGCAAGAGGCCCTCATACACATTGGTCCTTGTGCCCTGGCCCAAGTGGGACAACTGGGGGAGCACAGCAGGAAACATCTCCATGAAAAAAGCTGGTGGCTGCCCTCCTAGTGGCCCCATACCTCCAGGGGCCCCACACCTGTGCACACCTGGGTGATGTCCTCCTGGGAGATGCGGTGGAAACTGAGCTGGCTGAGGTTGAGAGGCCTGATCTTGGCCTGAGACCCCCGCATGATGATGAGGTTGGAGATCTCTGGGGTTGAGAGCAAAGTCACTAAGAGCTGGCTGGCATGGAGGGAGCTCCCCCAACCCCCATGCACCCCATTATACCTCCTGGCTGCGGCAGGCAACGGTAGCACAGGGAGAAGCAGTCATCACCGACGCGTAGGGAGCAGCCCTGCAGGGCAGCCCGAAGCTCCCGCACGCTGGGGAAGGATCGGTCCCAGCTCTCCAGTGTGAAGGTCCCCATATGCAGCTCAATGGGGAACTTCCGCAGGCGCAAGCCCTGTGTGCCAGGTTCCTGGGGTGGGTGGCAGGATAAGGGCACTGAGTAGGGGTCTAGGCAGGGAGCACTCCCAGCCCCAGCCCAGGACCCCTGCTCCAAGCCAACCTGGTCCCTCTTGGCCACCGTGAGAATGAGGCGGTTGAAGTGGCTAGTGCTCCAGTGGATGAGATAGAGGCCATCTGCCTGCCGCAGCTTGGCCAGAACAAATGGCTCCCTGCAGGGGACAAGGAGACAGCATCAGAGGGCACTGCTGGATCCCCACCTGGCAAAAGTACCCATAAAACCTGCCTGGAGGGGCACACTCCCAGCTGGGACAAATGGCAGACACAGCTGCTTATGTGGTGACACTGAGTCTGGGACACATATGTGCAGATGTAATACTGTCACACATGGCACAGGCACAAGAAGAGGCACACACTTGTGTGAAACAACTATCAGACACAGTCACTGACACAGTGACCCCCACACACAGACAGAAAACAGGGTGACACAATGGAGTCTGTCACACACCCAAAGGAGGATGTTCAGAGACACAGCCGCTTACCCAGTATAATGAGGCAGCACAGCGGCACTGACATCCTAGACCCAGAGGTAACAATTGTCACGAGTGCAAACAAGCACTACAAGTTGACACAGCTACACAGGCCCAGACGCCTATATACACAGTGGCTCACATGCTGCTAGGCTGAGTGTTTGTGTCCCCCTAAGATGTGTACCGTATGTTGAGGCCATAACCCCCAATGTGAGGGTAGTAGGAAGTAGAAGCTTTGGAAGGTGATTAAGTCATGATGGCGGTACACTCATGAGTGGGATTAATGGCTTATGAGAGGGGCCCCAAAGAGCTTCCTTGCTCCTTCCATCAGGTGAAGACACAGCAAGAAAGCTACCTTGAAACAGAAAGTGGGCTCTCACCAAGACATCAGAGCTGCTGGTTGGTACCTTAAACTTGGACTTCTGATATTCACAACTGTGAGACATAAGTGTCTGTTGTTTCTAAACCACCAAGTCTGTTATATTCTGTTATAGCAGTCCAAACAGACTTAAGAAACACACTGATGGGGACCATAGACCCTGTACAGGTGGCACCTACCGAGGCATGATGGGGCACAGCCACAGCTCTCATGAGATGAAATGGTTACTTCACCCTCCTCTGGTGTAGACTAGGCTCAGAGGGATCAGACCTGTTAAAAACCCTCAGGAGCCAGTCCCAGTGTTACACACAGGACAAGGGGCATCCAGGCACACAGGGCCAATGGCCAGACAAGCTGACAGTCATAAACTATGATCTGGTAGCATGCAGGACGGCCACATGTGCATCTGATGACCATGTAAGCACTGATACTTCACACTCTCAGACCTACAAGTCCCAAAAGAATCACTCAGTGACCTGTACTTACCAGGACAGACACACACCTGCAGGGTTGTAAACATCCACCCATATCTCTGAATGGCCGATCAGCATTTATGCAATGTAGTCCCACAAAAATCACCCATTCTATCATGCAATATAATGTATACACACAAAGGCAAACAGGTGCTTACACTTACAGGTATACATACACGACACAAACATTTGCACACACATGCTCATACAAATGCATGTGCACATACAGATGTACACACAGGCACATACTGAGACATGAGTGCACACAAACGTGTACACGCCTCACTTGAGCCACAGTTCCCAGAGATCAGCGTCTAGTTGACAGCTGCCACCACCACGGCCCACACTGCCCAGCTGCCCTTCTGGGCACTCACAGCAGGGGTCCGTGAACACCATCCTGGATACTCATCACTAGCCGTGGAGGAGCCACTTCATGGCACAGGTAGTGGCTTGAGTCGGCAGTCAAGCGGAAATAGCCATCCACCAGTGATACCAAGGACAGGGCCATGGCCCGGCAAGGCAGGGTCAGCTCCTGTAGGCCAGAGGTATGTCAACCAGGTGTCACAGGCTGGAGGCACCCTCCAACCCTGTCCCCAGTCCCAGGCCCCACCAGGCACTTGTTGTTCTGACAATGGATGCCGATGTGGCGTTCTCTCAGCACCACGTGGGTGATGTCCTGGAAGTCACAGAAGTAGGCCCATGGCACCTCCCGCAGCCTGTCCTTAGGTTGGTCGCCCAACTCCTGGGCCTTGGCTTTCTTCCCAGATGAGCCAGCATGGGGATTTCTGCTCTTGTCACCATCACCACCACTGGGACCCTGGAAATCCAGCATGTGCAATGGGTGGATTCGAGCAGGGATTTACCTATTTAGTCCCCCTCATAGTCCCTCTGGGGAAGAGGATAGAGCTGCAGGGACCAGGCATCTTCCCTCAAGTCCTGGTGTTACAGGTGGGAAAGTGGACCCATCCCCAAAGATACACATGCCAGACCAGAACCTTGAGGAGGGCAGAGAGGAGAATCCTAGCCCTCTCACCCCCATATGCCAAAGGGGTTCCCAGAAGTTCATAGCCCCAAAAATCAGGTCCTCAGGGGGCAGGCAAACAGAGGTCATATCCCAAGAAACAGACCCCAGGGAATAGAAGGACATACAAGCCCCAGAGCCATGTGGAGAAAGGTTTTGCCACAGCCCCCTCAGAGACCAAGACCAAGACTTAACAGGAGCCCCTGCCCAGCCCTACCTGGACCCCCAGATGGAAGAGGTGCCCTGCTTACCTCTGTCACTTCTGCCTGTACTGGCCGCCACTGGATGCCACCAGTGCCGGTCACCAGCACCTCATGGGTAGAGGGTCCTGCAGTAGACTCAGGCCCAGGGTCCGCAGAGGCCTGCCTGCTGTCCTGGATATAGCAAGGCTCCTCCTCAGCTTGGGTCAACAGCTGCAGATGGCACACAGGCACGCACTCTGCACCGAAGCGGGGTGCCAGCTGCTCAAGTGTGGCCAGGTACTTGACCATGATGACCTGCTGGGAGAGGCGGTCCGACTGAAAGGCCCGCAGGAATCTATGGAAGATGATCCACAGGCGCAGCCGTGTGAATGCATTGTATTGCTGGATTTGCTGCCGGAAGGAACGTGGGATGCAGTCCTTGAAGCTGTGGGGATGATGAGGAGGGGATGGTCAGGGGCCTGGGTTGCAGGCCTGGCTCAGTGACATGGAGCAAGTGGCTTAACCTTTCTGAACCCCAGCTAGAAAACACACAGTCTGTCATGAGGTAGAAAGAGCATACAATAAAGGGCCAGCACAGGGAGGCTGGGTGGTGCCAGGGCCTGGGGCACAGAACTCAGGAAGAATCCGGCTGAAATCCCAGCTCTTGGGCAACTTTCTTAAGCTCTAAAGGGCTGTCTGCTCACCTGTAAAATGAATTCAAATCCTGCCCATCTTAGAGCTAATGACAGAATTAGGACTACTGATTGGTACATAATAAGGACCATGTCAGTGTCAGGTATTATTATTATTGAAGTTGTTATTGTTTGTACCATTAATATTATGATAATCAATAAAAGGCACAATTCTGGGGGCTCCTCTGCTCCTCACAAAGTCCAGACTCCTTATCCCATCACCCCTCCTACACCTGACCACTAGCACAGCCCCCCTAGATTATAGGTTTCTAAGCCTCAGTCTCCATGTCCCAAGACTTCTTTCCCACTCCTTGAGTAGAGAGACCCTAAAGCTTGAGGTTCTAGCTGCCTCCTGCCCCCACATCCAAGCCTTCCAGGGCTCCTTACTGAGAAAAAAAAAAAGGCCCCCTAACTAGTGCCTTGCCGACTCCTGCACGTGGGCAATCATATTCCAAAGTCAGTTCCTCTAGGAACAGGCCTTTGTGCCTTTGTATATACTATTCCCTCTGCCTAGACTGCTTTGCCAATGCAGCCCACATCTGGATAAAGCTGACTCAACCTTCAGGTCTCAGTGGAAACATCACTTCCCCTAGGAAGTGTTCTCTGATCTCCAAGATAGATAGGTTCCCTCCTCTGGGTTACCCATTTTGCTGTCACAGCCCTAGTCCTCCAGAGTGATAACATGATGGTGACTGAAAAATGTGCTTTAAGAACTGCTGGTCCTGAAGACCCAGCTCTCGGGCTGCCTCCTCCAGGCAGTGTGCCCTGATTGGCCAGCAGTTGGCAATGGAGGTGAACATAGCTGGCTCCTTTCTTCCCTTGAATTATAAGTTCTCTAAGTTCACTCTGCTCCAACCATACTTCTTCCAACATATTAGGCACAGTCCAGCCTCAGGGACTTTGCACTGGCTGTTCTCTCTGTATAGAATTATCTTCTCCCAGATACTCACATGGCTCCCTCCTTCACTTCTACCAAGTCTTTGAATATGAATGTCACCTGCTCAGTGAGGAATTTGACTACTCAATTTTAAATTGTATACCCCCTATTCCCTGACACTCCCCTCCTTCTTCTTTTCCTGCTTAATTTTTCCCCATTGCACTTATCACCATCTAACACAGTACACATTTTATTTTTGTATTTTCTTTATAGCCTGTCTCCTTCAAAAGATGTGAGTGCACCAGGGGGGTAAGAATTTTTATCTGACTGGTTTACTGTTGTAGTCTCAATACCTGGAACTAGTGTCAGCATGCAGTAGGCACTCAATAAATGTTTGTTGAATCAATGAAGGCACGGCAGTATGTAAGATCTGCCTTGGTCCCCAGATGCCTAGCTATTTCTACCCACCTACATACTGTCTCCAACCCATTCTCAGATACCTGATCTTTTTGGCCACCTTCTCCAGGGGAACACCGAGACGGAGAGCGAGATGGCAGAGGTGCAGAAAGGCCATGCCCAGGCTCTCGTTCTTAAAGTGGTGGATCTCCTCCTCGCTCGACTGCTCCCACAGTGATGCTACATCATTCACAAACTCATGCTTGCCCTGGGGATGGTGAAATCCGACAGAAAGGGAGGCATGAGAACCTACCTGTTCACTCCCCAGCTACTGGGGGAGAGACACCCGCCCTCTACCCATTTTCTAGAAAGGCCAAATACATAGCACACATCCCTCTTACCCAACCCTATGCTGATGGCAGACATCACTAGTTGATTACAGCACTTTTTTCCATGCAACCCCCAAGAATCTTAAAACCCTTTGGTTCAAGCAGAAAAGGGGTCCCAGATGGCAAGAACTGAAACCTATTAGGTATAATTGGGAATGGAAGTGGGACCTCCACAACTGTCCCTAAGTTCCCCCCAAAATAATCCCACTTCCCCAGCTCTACTACTACCTGCTCAAAGAGGTACTCAAAGGAGGCTGGGTCCAGGAGTTGCACCCCTTGCTCTGCTTGTTCTGATGAAGCCTTGGCCCCTGGGGCCCTGCAGCGGTACACAGCTGGGTCCTGAGGATTCATGCCATGCCAGTTCCGGAAATAAAACCTGCAGCAGGGAAGCCGGGATGGTTCAGTGGGTTAAGCGCTCACTTTGCAGCCCTGGGGACCGAGGATTGAATCCCGGCCCCGGCCCGTGTGGACCTATATGCTGAACTGGGGAGTTCCCCCAGTTCAGTTCTCACCGGGGTGAGACCCCGGCCCAGTTCCTGCCCTGTGCAGCCCCACGCCCACCTGTGGAATGAAACTATGTGGAAAAACCAATGATGTGCAACTATGGAGACTGTTCTGGGCCCTCCCCCTTCTCTCTGTCTCTGACTGTATCTCTCTCTCTCTCTGTCAAAAACAATAAATAAATCTTTAAAAAAAACACACAAAAACAAACCTGCAGGAAGGGAGGGCACAGCTGGGGTTGAGCAGACTCAGACAAGCTCCAGGAAGATGGGATACAGGAGAGGGAGGGGACAGAACAAAAGGGGACAAGCTGCCCACAGGCCTTCACCCACCTCATGCGGAAATGCAGTGTCAGGCTCATGTCTCTGGAGACCTCCAAGATGTGGTTTGGGGGCAGCCAGACTTGGGCCTGGGCATCAAAGAGGGCAAAGAGGTTGAAGCAGGGTGGAGTGATACCTGGAATAAGGGAGAAACAAGGTCAGGAGTCTGTGCCTATTGCCATCTTCCCCATGGGCTTTCAGACCTGCTGTCTCCCTTCAAGCCTTCCCTGGGCTTCCTCCTGGCTGAGAGAACAATGCAATATGTTGACCATGCTGCGGCCTCACAGAAGACTGCATTTCCCAGATGCCCTTGCAACTTGGATGGGACCATTGGACTGGTTTCTGGCTAATGGGATATGAGCAGAAGGAATTGCATACTTCCAGGCCTATAAATAAACCCTCCTGCCATCTTCTCTGCCCCAGGGATGTTGGAGACCCCTTGTCCCAGGTGGTGAAGCTATTAGAGGTGAACCATCTGACCTGCATTAGATTTTGGGTAAACAATTCATTGTTTTAACCAAAAAAAATTGGAGGGGCTGCTTGTTACTGCAACAAAACTAATCCTGGACGGACTAACACAACCCTATTCTGACCTCTCTCTGAACTCCAGCCCCAAAGAAATACCCACTGCCTCCTTGCTGTTTCCCCCTGGATGTCATAAGTCCCCTTAGATAGATATGCCTTATTTCAGACAAATCTCATCTGAGGTTCCCCCACTTGCCCCTCCTCTGCCCTACATCATTAAACCAGGACTTGGTCCTTGTCCTCAATTCCTCCCACACCCTCCACATCAGATCAGTACAAGTCCTGCTCTTCCTGTATTCTCCATCTCTCTGGAATCCATCCACTTCCTTCAAATTGAAAGCCTAGGCTTAGTCCAACCTCCAGAGTTACTGTCACTCCCTACACTGGCCAAGGCATCTTTTAAAATACATATCACTTAAAATTCTTAGCTAAAATAGGTCTTTCAGAATGATTTATAATGACCTAAGTACCAACCACCAAATAAAGAAGTAAAACTTGGCAAGTACAACTGAAGCCCCTGCCTACATCCACCTCCTTTCCCCTCCCACAAAGAGGTAACCATACTTCTAGAGTTTACCATTTTCATATCCTTTATGATTTAGTCTTCAATGTTATAAACTTGAAATGTGGTATTATAGCATAGGTGTCCTTCTGCAATTTGATTTTTCATGCCACAATAGGTTTTAAAGCTTCACACATGACAATACACGTAATGTGAAATTCCCTACATGGTTGTATAGCATTCCAGAGTTCAACCATACTGCTGTTTATTTGTGCCTTGTCCTGCCTGCAGAGGGACTTTGAGATTGTCTCCCATTTTTCACTAAGATAAACGAGGCAGCTCTGAACGTTCTCATATGCATCTCCTGGAACACTTGAGCTGAGTGTCTGTAGGGTGAATATCTAGAAGTAGAACTATGTAACCTCAGAGAATGTACATTTCAACTATGTTAGATGATGCCAAATTGCTCTCCAAAGTTGCTGCATCCAAATGTCCAATCTCTCACAGAAGGAGAATGCCTCCCTGTGAGACAACCTCCTAAAGAGCCAATCTATTGTTTCATTCTCTGGCTTAAACCTTCCATGGCTCCCCACAAACCCCTGAGAAAGCTCAACCCTTCATCACAGAATAACCATGACCTGAACCCTGGTTTCAATTCCTACTTCCCCTTCCAAATCCTTGAAACTGACACACTAGTCACTCTTAAGGTCTTTCGCTTCCTCAAACAGATCAGGTTTTCTGGGGCCCCTGCACATGTTGTTCCCTCTGCTAGATATATTTCACACCCATCAGAGTGCTTTTAAGTACCTGCTATCAATTGAAAAGACCAGGGGAAGCCGGGATGGCTCAGTGGGTTAAGTGCTCACTTTGCAGCGCCAGGGACCAGGGATCGAATCCTGGCCCTGGCCCGTGCAGAACCATATGCTAAACTGGGAGCTCCCCCAGTTCAGTTCTCTCTCAGTCTCTGTCTCTGTATCTCTCTCTGTTAAAAATAAATAAATAAAAATATATTTAAAAAAAAAAAAGACCAAGTGTTGTACAAATCAGTCATGGAGGAGGGAGTCTGAGAGGACTTCCTGGAGGAAGGGGCATGTAATAAAAGTCACCTTGGCCAGACCTTCTGCTCCTCTAGCAGAAGAAATTACACTTTTGAGCACATCTACTGAAGGCTCTCCCAGCCATTCCCTGGTTCCTTACCACTCTCAAGAAACAGTCTGAACTCTCAACTCCTCCCTCTGGCATTTAAGGCACTGTAAGATCTGGCCCTGGCTGATGTCTCCCCCATCGGGAGATCAACTCTGCCCTGGTCTCCCTGCTCCCACCCTTACATGCCATAGTCTGTTCACCCTACACCAGCCAGAGAACACCTGTGAACACCTGAGTCCAGTCATGTCCCTCTTTTGCTCACAGTCCCACCTCTCTTGGAGTAAAATCCAAAGGGCTCCCTGAGGCCCACAAGGCCTTGCACAACCTGTGCCATCACCTCCTTGCCCTCACCTACTCCTGTCTTCCCTCTCTTGATGCCAGCTGTTGCCAGCAAGTTCCCATGTCAGGGCCTTTGCACTTGCTGTTTCCACTGCCTGGTACCCATCTTCCTCCCTTATCTCTTTAAGTTTTTAATTTGTCACCATCATCTAGCTCTTCCCTCCTACACAGTTTTCCTATTTATTACATTTCTTGCTGATTTCCCTATCAGGATCTCAATGCTACAAAGGCAGTGATTCAGGGGGCTGGCACTTACTAGATGCTTACTTAATGTCTGCTGAATGAACGGGCAGATGGATCGATGGGGTCCAGCTGCTGCCAGCACCACCCACCTGCCATGGGACTCACCGACTTTCTGTGCAATATGAATGCACACTTCCTCTGCAGTCAGTGTCACTTCGCTGAAGGTGACCCATGGCTCTCCGCCACCGGGGCCAGCCCAGTGCAGGAGCACCTTCAGGCCTCCTCTGGTGGCCATGAGCTGAACTTCGTCTCCATTGAGCTTGCTGCCCCTGGCAGTGGCCCCGGGGTGGCACAGAGGCATGCTCTTGACAGCTGGTTTGACTGTGAAGGAACAGCCCATCAGTACCCAGGTCTTAGCCTGAAGGCTCCTATTAGTACCTCAACCTGCTGCCTATCCAGACTGAGTCTCAAGGGGAAGATTCTGGACTCCCCTTGCTATGCAACCTCAGGCACCCAATTCCCCTCCCTGAGCTTCAGTTTCCACATCTGTTTGATAGAATTAGGGTGTGTGTCCCCATCTATTAGAGACCTGTCATAAACAATAACACCCAACCCCATTTATTGGACACATCTTCACCAATATAAAAATCTGCTCTGAACCCATCATTCCCAAAATAACCAAGCAGACAGGTGTGGTCAGACAGACCTGGGGAGTGAAGTGGGCGCTGCCTATGTCAACTTAGGCAAGTCACTTGGCTGTGCTGGGCCTCAGTTTCCCCATCTGGAGATGAGATTCTGCGAGTGTTGCCATCAAAAGATGGTTGTGATGTTTCAACACAATTCTGTATCGTCATATGCTTATGTTCAGCACAGACCTTGATACATGCCTGAAAAAAACAAATACGACAAAAACAAGAATAAAATCACTATAGTTGGTTTCATTCTTGGGATCGTTTTTTTCTCTTTCAGGCCCAGATTCCAGCCTCCCCCTTCCCCCCTCCCCCACCCCCCACATGGACAGTGTCAGGCTCTTCTAACTCCCAGGGGCCTCGGAAAGGTTGTGTTCAGTTCTCTCCCCCAGTTCAGTTTGGGGACTTTCTGAAAGCCAGGCCCAGGGCCCAGGCCTCCTGAGGTTTCCAGTATCTCCAGGGAGGGGCTGTCAGCGATTGCACCGATTCCACCTGTTGTGTAAGGCGGTGATGAGACGAGAATGCTGTGACAGCATAATGTCGGATTCCTCAGGAGTCAGCTCCTTTGAGCTCATTTCCTCAGCTGGAAAATGGGCATATAAAGGTTTCTCCTCGGAGGGCTGTAGGAAGGATTCAACAAAATGAGACAGGGAAAAGGCTGGGCACAGGGCCTGGCACGCTGTAGGCCCTTGATAAATGCTCGCTATCATTATCTATCAGCATGTGAGAGAAGACGGGGGGGATGGGGTTTTGGGGTGCCTATCTTCTCCTTCCTTGTCCTAATTGGCTCAGACTCAGCTCTGAGATGGGGTCAGGGTGAGGTCTGCACCCCCCCCCCCCCACACACACACTCATGCCTCCAAACCCCGGTTGCAAGGGCAGGAACCGTGACGCACCCACCGGGCATCGACCAGTCCCGACGCAGCGGGTGCTTTTTATTCATCTGCCAAGCGCTGCCAGTCCCGCACCTCCCATAGACTGCATCCTTTCCCGATGACCTCCTGGGGGCGCCTTTTCCGTGCTCTCCTCCACACTCACCCCTCCGGGGCACTGCGGCGCGGCGCGGCTCGAATCCGGGACCCCACCTTACCCCACCCCACCCCCGCTGAAGACAGGCACCGCCTGTTTCCCGCCGAGACACCGCCTCCCATTGGCCGCCTGAAACGGGCACACTCATTGGTCGCTTTACTGTCCTGTTGCACGTAACCAACCATTGGTCCTTTTGCTATAATGGAGGAGTTCCTATTGGCCCCTGAATGCGCTGCAGTGTCAGCGATTGGCTGAGGCGGGGTGGGCGGGGACGCGGAAGTAGCTCGCATAGGTGGGCGGGAGAGTGTGGTCTTCCCGCTACGCCACGAAATAAATTTCCTGCGCGGGCCGTAGGCCCAAGTTAGGCTTTCGTACCTGACTCTTGTGCAAGCCCCAAATGCTCGTCTCGGCGATCAAGGTTGCAGCCGACCGTCATTCAGTCCTCGAACCCCCCGCCTTGTGATGCCCCATTCCATCCCACCTTGTCTCTGCCTGGCCAGACCAACCTGCTGGCTGAGACCGCCCGCCTTCCTCTTTGTGGGAGGTGTTTCCGACCCACCTCCTTAAATCCCTTTCCAGATCTCTTGCATTCCTGTCCTCTGAGGCCGCCTTGCTGTCAGTAGCAACTTGGACGTCCCACCTGCTATGAGTTTTAATCTCCACACAGTAAGACTGCCATTTACCGTGAAGGCTATACGCTTAGCGTTTTACACACTTTATCTCATTTGACCCTGGCAGCAGTTCTCTGAGTGGGAGCTCTTATGCCCATTTCTCAGAGGACGAAACTGAGACAGAGATATCAAAGACTCACTCCATAACCAAACTTTACTCCTCTGAGGCCTCTTCACTAGCCTCTGACCTTGCCCCAGGTCTGTCTCTGTCAAGCCCAGTCTGAGCAAAGACTCAAGATATCCCACCACCCTTGATATCTGATCAAGTCCCTCATGCCCCACCTTTGATGCATAAGTCCTTGGCCTCTCCTTGCAGCCGGCTGCAGCAAGAATTCTGTTAGGTCAGGTTAGCAAGAATCCCCCTACTCTTAATGTCTCTTTCCTCTTAGTTATTTTCCAACCATATACCACACCCACTCCCCCACTCCCACTCTACTCTTTGACTTCCAGTCCCCAGCTGTCTTTGCTATATTCAGAATTGGCCTGGATCTCTCACCCCTGTTGCAATCCCCCTATTACAATAGACGTGAATGAAGTCTTTCATACTATTTTAACAAGCAGCAGAACAATTTTTTTCTTTCACAGAGGTTGAGTAATTTTTCCAGGTCATAGCACAAAAGGGCAGAGCCAGGTTTATTTCTTGAGTTGGAGCTTGGTGCTTGGAGCCTGCTGGGAACCTGGGGGCTGGGGAATTAGCAGAGTGATTTATCCTGACAAGGGACTAATATTATGCTGAGGGGAAAAAATGAGGGGGCTTGTTATTGATATGGAGACATCTCCAGAGTGTCTATATATTTCATAATAAAGGAAAGGAATAAAAAGAGTGTATTGTTGGAGGAGGTCAAGAGGATGTGACCACCTGTTGACTCTGGAGCTGGGCCCAAACAATCACCGGCTTCTCACCCCTCCCCTGTCCTTGGAATATGTGCTCTGCCTACCATTCCCACAGGGGGAGCTGTTCCAAGGACACAGCCTTGAGAGAGTAAGGCGTTGTTGAGGCCATCTGGACACTATGCATTACTAAATTAGTTAAGGCCTCTATATAAACTTTTAAGATTCTGGTGGCCAGGTGCAGAGATCTACTGCTCTCATATGTAAGTTTTCTTGCTTATTAAACCTGCCACCTGCCAATCTGGAGTGATCCGTCTCTTTCTTCAGTCTCTCCTTGTCCTCTGTGTACCTGGAGCCAGTTTACAAACCAACAATTACATTTTATTGTACCTATGCTCAGCCTACCTATGGAAGAACTCAAGAGAAAAATGAAAATATTCTTTATTTCAGGCAGAGAAATATTAGGGCCCTTCCTGACTCCCTCATTTCTCTCATGCCCACCCATGATTCATCAGCAAAACCAGCCTACTTCTCACACCTCCCTGTTCAGCCCCCATCATCACATGCCTGGACCAATGCAGTTGCTCCTTTCCTATTTTGGGGCTCCTACCCTTGCCCCCCCCCCCCAGTCTATCCTCCTTGCATTGCCCAGGTGGCACCTGTGTGCACCTGAGTCAGGCCATGTTCCTCCTCTGCTCAGAACCCTCCTTGGTTCTCAGCTCACACAGAGGAAAAGCCCAGTTGTTTTCTGTGGCCCACAGGCCCTTCATGACCTGCCCTGTCCCCTCCGGCCCTCACCTTCTCCCACTCTCCCCCTCACTCACTGTACTTCAGCCACAGGGGCCTCCTTGCTGTTCCTCCAACACACTAGGCAAAGTCCTGCCCCAGGCCCTTTGCACTGACTACTCCCTCTGCCTGGAATACAGTCCTTCAGATTTTTTTATGTCTCCCCTTACTTTACTTAAACTTTCAAATACTAAATTGCTATTTTGTGCAAAATTTTCAACTTTATAAAAATATATCATACTGTACCTGTCCTGCCACTTTATTCTATTTACTCAATGTCACATTCTTTTTTTTTTCAATGACACATTCTTGAGATGCATCCATGTTGACTCAAGTGGCTCTAGAACACTCCTCATTCCTTTTCTCTGCCAATCATAGTCCAACTGTATGAATTGATGGCTCAAAACTTAATTGCCCACTCCCCTGGTGATAGCAGTTTGTGTAGCTTCTAATTTTGATGCGACAAGGAACATTCTTGTGTGTGAGAACATATGGTTTTATTTCATGACAGCCATTACAGAATTGCTTATCTTTTACCGGTGCAGGCAATCAGACCTAAGGCCTAATTGTATGGGTTACAGAATAGTGAGCCCATTTAAATGCACAATCCCAGTGGGCTTTTATGCTGAGGTCAGGACACTAAGTGGGGAGGAGTGGGTCCCAGGAGTATAGAATGGGACTAAGGGGACAACACAGATAAGCCCAAGAACTTTGAAACAATAAATACCTTTCTCATGTGTGTGATATGGTGATGTTATAAGATGTATATACAGGGTCTGGCAGAAGTAATGCCCTTTTTTAAATTTACCAGATCATAAAAAAGGGGTGTTACCTCTGCCGGACCCTGTATTTGGTCTTTATCCCTGATTCTGGCACAGAGCTTCTATTATAGAACTCTTGTAACTTCTAGGAACCAACATGTCATTAGAAGGTTGGAACTTTGAGCCCCACCTCTACACCCCGCTCCCCCACATCCAGGGAGGGAAGAAGGACTGGAGATTGAGTTTAATCACCAATAGCCAGTGATTTAATCAATAGTGCCTATAATCGAGTCTACATAAAACCCTTAACAACAAGATTTAGGGAGCTTTTGGATTGGTGAACACATTTACGTGCTGAGAGAGTGATCCATGCAGACAGAAGCTTTTATGCCTAAGACCCTTCTGGGCCCTGCTTTGTATACCTCTTCATCTGACTGTTCATCTGGATCCTTTATAATATCTTTTTTTTTTTTTTTTAAGATTTATTTTATTGTTTTGGACAGACAGAGACAGAGAGAGACACAGAGAGGCGGGAGGGCCCAGAGCAGTCTCCATAGTCATATGGGGGCCTCCCGCATGGGAGGCATGCCCCCTCGAGCCAGGGGCCGAGAACCAAACCGGGGGTCTCCTGCATGGGAAGCACACCCCAGTTCAGTATATGGGTCTGCATGGGCTGGGGCCAGAATTCGATCCTCAGTCCCTGGAGCTGCAAAGTGAGCATTTAACCCACTGAGCCATCCCTGCTTTCCCTATAATATCTTTTATAATAAACTGAGAGATCTCTGTAATGTGTCCCCATGTTCCATAGGCTGTTATAGTGAATTATTAAACCTGAGGAGGTTGTAGGAACCCCCATTTTATAGTGGGCAGTCAGAAGTACAGGTGACAGCCTGAGACTTACAATTGGAGGCTGAAGTGGGAGGCAGTCCTGTGGAACTGAGTCCTTAACCTGTGGGGTCTGCATTAGCTCTGGGAGTTAGTGTTAGAACTGAATGAATTATAGGGCACCCCAGTTGGGGTCCACAGAAAATTGGAGAATTACTTGGTGTGGAAAACCCACACACTGGGTGTCAAAAGTGTTCTAAGTAGGGAAACAGTTTCCCTTTATCATGCATTAAAAAAAAAGGTGGCGAGGGAGCGAGAATGCCAGGATAGCTCAGGGGTTTGAGCTCTTGCCTCGCAGTCATGAGGTCTGGGGTTCAGTTTCTAGCCCCAGTCCCTGCAACCCCATATGCTGAACTGCCATGTAACTGGTAAACACCAAGATGACTCAGTAGGGAAGGTTCTGGCCTCCCATGCAAGGCCCCTGGTTCAGTTCCCAACCTGTACAACCCCACACCCACCTGTGGAATGAAACTATGTCACAACTAATGATGAGCGACTATGGAGACTGCTCTGAGCCCTCCCCCTTCTCTCTCTCTCTCTCTCTCTCTCTCTCTCTCTCTCTCTCTCTCTCCTTCCCTCAAACAATAAAATAAATCTTAAGAAAAAAGGAATAGCTTTCACAGGCTTTCACTTGTGGGCCCGCACTCTCCAGAAGCTCCTCATTCTAAATAAACATACCTATTTCTCTGTTCCTTTGTCTTTCTTCTTCACGACCTTTATGGCCACTTGACATTTCACTGGAAGTTACTTTGAGCACTGATTTTAATGCCTGACTTTCATTCTAGAATATAAGCTCCATGAGGGAGGGAGGGGTCAGTCTGGTTCTCCACTGGGCCTTCAGTGCCTGGAATTGCGCCTGGCATCCAGCAGGTACCAAGAAGCTGGTAGACTGAATGGCCTTGGGGCACTGTCTGGGCCCAATTTGCCATTGTCCACCACAGAAGGACTAGCCATGACCTTCTGGCCTCAGCTTCCTTCCTGCCACTGGGAGTGTGACATCAGGAAGCCCAGGGCGCCAGATTCTTCAACAGCCAGCCCCGGGGAAACGGGTCAGCCTCTGCTGGGCCTGGACGCAACACCACGGAAGGCAGGGTGGGCCTGGGACGAGGTGTCTACCCCTTCAGGACAGACCACAGGAAATGTCAGATGAGGTGATTAATGATAATAACAATAGTGGCAATAATCCCAGTAATAATGTTATATTATAATAGCTCCACATTGTCCCACCCTGGATGTTGGGTTCAGGGCTCAGTGCTTAGAATTCTCTATTTTTTAAAAATGGGATAGTACCCCTGATAGAAAACTGAAGAAAATATAGTCCACAGCAGGCAGCTGGGAAGGCTTGTGTGCTGCCCCCTACATCACAGATGGGGTCCGGGCCCAGCAGGGAGGCTCCAGGTCACCACACCAACTGTTGGGGCTTGCCTAGGACTGCAGGAATTTCCCAGACAGGGGAATTTCAAGGTTAAAATTTGGACAGTCTGGGCAAACTAGGACTATTGGTCACCTTTCCCAGGGGGGTTTCAGGAGGAAGCTAGAATCAGGGGACTTCCCAGGCTCCAGAGGACTGTAGGGAGGGGCCTCCCCAGCACTCCCCCTCAGACCAGGGAAAAGCCCAGAGTTGTGTCCCTTGTTTTCTTTCTTTTTAAGATTTATTTTATTGTTTGAGAGATGAGAGAGAGAGAGAGAGAGAGAGAGAGAGAGAGAGAGAGAGAGAGTAAAGTGGGGAGTTCTCAGAGCAGTCTCCATAGTTACACTTCACTGCCTTACAATCCTGGCGGTTACCAGTTGCACTGCAGTTCAGCATATGGGGTTTGCATGGGTTGGGGCCAGGAATCAAACCCCAGACCTCAGGATTGTGAGGCAAACGTTCAACCACTGAGCTATCCTGGCATCAACCTTTGTGTCTTTTTTTTTTTTTTTTAAGATTTATTTATTGTTTTTGACAGAGAGAGAGAGAGAGAGAGAGAGAGAGAGAGAGAGAGAGAGAGAGAGAGAGAGAGAGAGAGAGAGAGATACAGAGACAGAGAGAAGGGGGAGCGCCCAGAACAATCTCCATAGTTGCACATCATTGGTTTCTCCACATACCGGTAGTTTCATTCCACAGGTGGGCGCGGGGCTGTGCAGGGCAGGAACTGGGCCGGGGTCTCAACCCGTTAAGAACTGAACTGGGGGCACTCCCCAGTTCAGCATATGGGTCCATATGGGCCAGGATTTGATGCTTGGTCCCTGGGGCTGCAAAGCGAGCGCTTAACCCCCTGAGTCATCCTGGCTTCCCCTCATTAAACCCTTTTAAGAGGAGCTCTGTTTTCTACTAAGCAGTCCTGCTTTGGGGAACTTTTCTTACAGGTGGGAAGCCTGTACTCATGGGAAATGGTATAAAAGGGAATTTCTAGTGGCATTGTTAGGAAAGTAGATTGAAAAAAGTCCAAATATTTATCAAAAGGGACTGGTAAAATAAACTCTGAGATGTACACATGCTGGGGCTTTCCATGCAGGCAGAAAGAATGAGGAAGTGCTGATGGACTGATAAGATCTGCAAGCCATATTGGTCAATGAAAAAGCAACTCACTAAGATTGTAGAGTGGGCTACGTTTTCTAAGGAAAAAGGTGGGAAGCAAGGATGGCTCAGTGGGTCAAGCACTTGCCTTGCAGCCCTGGGGACCAAGGATCGAGCCCCAGCCTGTGGAACTAGGGTATGCCTCCCACACAGGAGGCCCCCAGCCCAGCTCCCGCCTTGCACGGCTCCCTGCCCACCCGGGTGGAACGAAACCATGTGGAAAACCGATTACGTACAACTGTAGAGACTGCTCTTGGCTCTCCCCCTTCTGTCTCTATCAAAAACAATAAATCTTTAAAAGAAAGGAGATAAAGAAAAAAGGGAAGAGATAAAAATATATTTGATTTTACAAAAAAGACATCCTGGAAGGAGTCACAAGAAATCAGATAGTGCATTCCAGTAGTTGGGGGCCAGGAACCAGCTGGGTGGAGGTTGAGTTGAAAGGGAGCCATTTCACCATGAATCTATTAATACCACCTGTTTTAAATCTTGTGTCCTATCAGGGACAGATTAGTGAAGCCGGTGAGGCATGAAAGCAAAGATGGCACCAAAAAACTCAGTAACCAAGATAAATACTTTAATGCAATATTTTCAAAAAGTACAATTAACATGAAAAAAATCCATGACAAACAAAATACTGAAATTTTAAGAATCAGTAAGTGCTTGAGTTATAGCGGAACCTGAGGCAAAAGAAAAAAACTGTAATATGGATTATCTTTGAAAGTTTTCACAGTAAAGAACTGAAGTTGACAATCCTGGACAGGGAGGTTTATCCAGGGCCTTAGCATTGCCCCCCCACAAACGGCCCTTTCCATCCCTATGGACAGCAGCTCTCCGGTTTGCAGCTCACTATTGCCCCCTGGTGGTAATCAGCGTGGACACATTCTGTAGCCCTTAGCTTTGGCAAATGTAGGGACCCTCCCAGTGCCAGGACCCCTGGTGGGCATTGAGGAAAATCTCAGGACCAGGAAAGACTGGGTTTGCGCTCTGGTAACAGCATAAGGAAGACAATGCACAGGTCAACAAAACCAAGCATTAGGGTAGGGGAGGGAAGTTGCCTGACTGGGGCAGGCAAGGCAACTCAGAAAATGGGAGGAGGGCCTCTAGGAGGAGGTGGTACTGAGTTCTGGCATAAGTGACAAGCAGCTGCTGGGGTTGGTATCCCCAGGAGGGTGGGCAGAGGGTTTCACGGACCTGTTATTTCATATCTTATGCTGATGTATCCTTGATCACTGAATATTCAAGGCCCTCCCCTGGGGCCCAAATTATTTTCATTCTATTTAGAGCCCCACTGTAGTACTGTAGGGCGGGTGTTCAGGCAAAGGGACAGTAACACGTCAAGACCTCCATTTTGAACACCTAAGTGCATTTTGAACACCTGCTTGGCGATAGCATTTTCATTACAAGCCCGGGAGGAAGGTATGACCATTGCTCTCATTGTACAGAAGGGGGACACTGAGGCTGAGTTGCCTAAATACACACTGATAAAGTGCTCACGAATTGGCAAGGAGGGCTCAGGCGAGAGGAAGTGAGATGAGGGTAAGGTGACTGGGCAGATGATGCAGGGCCTGGTGAGTCTAGAGAGGGCTCTTGACTTCTGCTGAGGGAGGGATGTGTCCCTACTCATGTCATGCATTGATGGGCACCCTCTGGATTTTGCCTGTTGGGGTCCAGTGTGGGGCAAAGTGTCCAGGCCAGAGGTGATAGGGACCTGAATCAGGGTGTAGGACATGTGGACAAAGGGCAGTGGTCAGATGAAGATCCGTTTTGGAGGCAGAGCTGCCCATGTAGAAGGTGAGACATGGAGAGAAGGGAGACTTGGGAGGAATCAGATAAGCCAGACTGAGGTGAGGGGGGCAGGCAAGAACTTCGATGGAAGTGTTCCAGGCAGTGAAAGAGCAAGTGCCTGGATTGACTGCAGAGTGAGTCACCCAGATAGCTGGAGGGCAAAGCACAGGTGTCACAGGTCCAGCCACCAACTCACCAGGTTCCTCCCCCCATCCCACCCCCAAGAGAAGAGCTGTGCCCACAGCCCTTGCAAAGGCCCTGTGGAGCATGTGAAATCCTTTATTGGAAGATCACTGCTGTTTCCATACAGAAGACTCGACAGTGGCAACAGTGGAACCAGAGCCCACTACAGCAGGCCCCTCAGCTGGGGACCCCCTCCCTGTGGACCAGCCTGGTGATCTCTGCCCCCTCCTGAACCCCTGCGCTTTTGGCATAATGCTGAAGGGGAGCTGCAGGCAGTGAAGCCCCTTGACTCAAAGCAAGACTTGGATGAGCATGGGGTGGGGTGGGGCAGGTCCCCTGGACTCAGGGGAAAGTGGAAGTGGAGGAAGCCAGCAACTAGGGCAATGGCATCTATTTTCATTTTTTGAAAAGGGGTGCACAGAACAGGCAGGCAGGCAGCGACTGGGATGGGTCACGCGCTGACATCCTTCTCTTCGCCTGGCTTGACGGCTTCCAGCAAGGGGTCCCCAGGGCCTGCCTCCTCCCCCTCCTTGGCCTCACTGGACTTGGAGTTAGGGACCCAGAGACCAGAGTCGATGCAGCGCTGCATGTGGTACTTCGCATCCTGCAGGGAGAAGGGTAGGTGGGTGAGGTCGGGCTCCCACCTCCAGGTGGCTGCCTGTGCCCTGAAAATCCTCAAGCCTGCTCACTGCTTTTTCTAGATCTGAGCTGTTGAAAAGGAAAGGTAACTGTTTGCAATGATTAAAATGGTCCATAATTTGTGCTGCCCTACATGGCAGCCACCAGTCACATGTGGCTACAGAGTATGTCAAATGTGGCCAGTGTGGGTGAAGGACAGAACTTTTAATTTTCCTTAACTTCAATTCAAATTTAAATAGTGTAGGTCTAGAAGGGTCAGCAAGCATTTTGGTATAGGACCAGACAGTACCGGTAAATATTTTAGGCTTGCAGGCCACCTGATCTTTGTGGCAACTTCTCAATCCATCATTCCTCAACTTTGGCTGGTTATAGCACAGTTATCAGTCACAGATATGAAAATAAACAAGCATGGCCTCTATGTACAAAAAAAAAAGCAGTGAACCTACAAGCTGGAGTTTGAAGACCCTTGGTTTAGATGCTCATTCCCCACAGAAGCTTCTAGAAGTCCCAGAATAGATCCTGTGACTGGGCCCATTTCACAATGAGGAAACCAGTACAGCTGACCAGTGAGCTAAATGGCAGGAAGAGTCAAGCCAAGTCCTATTGCGACTCAAAAGTACTCATCTCCCAGTGCCATTACTACTCCTAATAGTGACAGCTGAGGTTTACCAGCAACTATCATGAGCCCATCTCTCCCCATGCATTGGGCCAGTTAATATTGAGAAAGAAACTGTGGATTGAAGGGGTAAATAAGGCTGGGGAGAACCTTGCTTGGGCTACCTTGAGTTGTTGGCATAGGTGGGGTCAGCAGGGTGTGCTGGCTATACATGGCCCAGTGACTGCAACACTCATCTAGATACTGGGGCTCATAGTAGGTGCTCAATAAATGTGAGCATGTGGCACAAAAGCATGGCTTCCTCATGTACCAGCCACACAGTAACCCGACCTCCTTTATTCCTTCCAGAAGCCCAGGAGACCCTCCTACCAGCAACACAGGGGGCAGGCTGGAGGGGAGCTGGGGGACACATTGCTGGCCCACCCAACCTGGCTAGTGGGTGGGCCTGGGGAGCAGTTACTCACGGTGGGGTCCATCTTGCTGATGGCGTCTTGGAGCATCTGCACGTCTTTCACATCAAAACATTTCTGGAGTTCCTGTGGGGACAGAGGAACTGGGGATCAGGGCCTGGGTCCCGGGACCCTGGGGGTTCTACTGGCTGCCTGTTTGCCGCCTGCCTGGGGCTGAGGCTCCGCACCTCAGGAAGGGACTCATAGACTTCCACGGGGTCCAGGCCACCGGGGCCAAGCCGCTTCTTGCGCTCTTCCTCCTCATACTCCTTCATGGCCTTCTCAATGCGCAGCTTGGCGCGGCCACGCACACGCTCCTTGAAGGCCTCCAGCTCATCATTGAAGCCCTCCATGTACTGGCGGTCAGCTGTCTGTGGAGAGCAGGAAGTGGGAGGAGGGGTTTGCCAGGCAGGATGGTGGGGACCCAGGACCTCGCTGCTGCTGATCCTAGAGACACCATGGGGCTCGGGCCTCTCTAGTTTCTGCCCCTCAACCACCTACACAGGCAAACCTCAGAGACATTGCAGGTTTGGCTCAGACCATGGTAGTATCACAGTAAAGTGAGTCACATGAATATCTGGTCCCTCAGGGCATATAAAAGTTATGTTTATACTATACTATAGTTTATTATTAAGTGTGCAATAGCATTCGGTCTTAAAAAATGTACACACCTTACTTAAGATACTTTATTGCTAAAAAATGCTAACTATCAAGCCTTCAGAGAGCTGTAACCTTTTTGTTTGTGGAGGGTCTTGCCCTAGTATCAAAAATCACTGACCAGGGAAAGCTGGGATGGCTCAGTGGATTAAGTGCTCACTTTGAAGCCCTGGGGACCAAGAATCAAATCCCAGCCCTGGCCCATGCAGACCCATATGCTGAACTGGGGTGTGCTTCCCATGCAGGAGGCCCCTAGTTTGGTTCTCACCCCCTGGTTTGGTCCCTGGCTCGAGGGGGTGTGACTCCCATGTGGGAGGCCCCCAGCCCAGTTTTAGCCCTGTACGCTCCTGCCCACTTGTGTGGAATGAAACCATGTTGAAAACTGATGATGTACATCCCCCTTCTCTCTGCCTGACTGTCAAAATCAATAAAATAAAAAATAAAAAAAATCACTGACTATAATAAACAAAAAGTTTGAAATACTGAGAATTCCAAATGTGACAGAGACCGAAGTAAGCAAATGCTGTTGGAAAAATGGTGCTGATAGACTTGCTGGGTAAAGAGTTGCCACAAACTTTCAATTTGTAAGAAAATGCAGTATCTATGAAGTGCAATAAAGTGAAGCACAATAAAATGAGGCATGACTGTATGCTAACGACCATCTGCCTGTGTGCCCCGGGACCCATAGATCTGACACCCACTTCCCCAATGTCCTCATATGGGGGCTTTCATAGGTACCTCAAACTCCACACAGCCTCACCTGAGCTCCAGATCATGCCCCACAATCTGCCTTTCCCTCAGTCTTCCCAACTCAGCCTGGGGGGGATCTGTTCTTCCAGGAGCTCAGGCTAAGAGCACTGGAGGCGTCCTTGACTCTGTCCCTCACCAACTTTCTAAATCTGTCTGGGAGCTGACCACTTCTCACCTCCTCCATGGTTCAGCCCTCTCCTGTTGTATGAAGTTCTGATCACAGGTCCCAGTGCTCACCTCTTCCCCTACCACCCTGTGGATGGCAGGCAGGTTCCCTGAGGACCACCCGCCACTGCACCCCCACTGCTCAGGCCCCTGACCTTGATCTTAGTGAAGAACTGCCGGAAGCAGGCACGGGGGTCCACCTTCAGGCTCTTGGCCAGCTCCAGGATGAACTGCATGACGATGGTCTGGTGGGCCACCTGCTCCATGAGTGCACATTTCTGTAGAGGGAAGAGCGGCATCGTGTCACCAAGTGGCAACTTTGAGGTAAAGCCGTTCCCCAGCCCTGGGACAGACTACACTCACCTCCTCCACCTCTAGGTCAATGCACCAGATGACCAGGTAGTTGGCCGTCTCCTCACACACCAGGTGGACATTGTCTGACAGGTATTTCTGACTGTCATCCCAGCGGTGGAGCATGCCTACAAGAAGGTGTTGACAAGGTGCTAGAAGGGCCCAAAAGCAAAGAGCCAGCCCTGTCACATGCACTGCACCCAGCTCACCGAAGTGTTTGATCTGTTTCTCATACTTCTCCACGAAGGTCTTGTGCTTCTGCTCCCTCACCTCCTCTGACTCCTCCTCCGCCTGCTCAGGCTTCGTATTGACCATGCTCTGTGGTGGGGCGAGAGGGGGAGTGGGCTGGGGCGAGGTCGCAGAGTGCCTTGAACATGGTCGGGTGGGCCGTGGCCGCAGTGCCCATCCCATCCACGGTGGTGACGGTGCCATGAACATCCATGTGGCAGGAGTGTGGGTGTGGCGAGTGGGGCCTTGGACTAGGGCCTTCTGACAGATCAGAGGGGGACCGGTGGGGTGCTTCATCCACCCAGTCCCGCCAACACCTGTTTCCCAACCCACTTCCACATTTGTCCTTCCCTTGACCTGTGTAGTCCTCACCCTCTCCCACCTGCCACTGGCCACCAAGCAGGCCCAGGTGTATGAGTCTCCCATTGGCCCCTGCACACCTTGCTGAAGCCATCTTTGCTGAGCGTGTCCACGTTCCAGGGCATGCTCTTCTCCTTCTTACGCATCTCCTCCAGCTTCTGCTCCCAGCTTCGCTCCTCCTTGCGCAGCTGCTGTGCCTCAGCCTGTAGCCGCTCCAGCTCCACCTTGTTGCCCTCACCCTTGGCCACCTCCAGCTCCTTTAGCTTCCGCTGGCACTCAGCCACCTTGCGCTTGCATTCGCGGCAGCCCCTGTCCAGCTCCTCCTTCTCCTTCTGGAACTGCTCCATGCGCTCCACTCGGGCCTGCGGGCAGGGATGGCCCACCACTCTGGGGAACAGCCTGTCTCTTCAGCCCAGCCCCACCCCAGCCCAGGGCTCTCCGGATGCACCTGGGATGGCTGCAAAGAATGTCTGTGCCAACCTCTGTCCTAGACACCCAGCTTCCACCCTCACCCACCCAGGTACCCACATACACCTGAGTCAGGGCAGGTCTCTCCTCTACTCAGAACACTGGCTCCTGCCTCACTTTGAACAAAAGCCCAAGTCCTTTCTGCAGTCAACAAGGCCCTGCACAATCTGCCCTATCAACTCCACGCCCTCACCTCCTTGCTCACACCCTTCCTCCAGCCATACTGGCTGCCTCACCTTTTCTTTCTTCCTTTTTTTTCTTTTTAAAGATTGATTTTATTGTTTGAGAGAAGGTGAGAGAGACATAGAGAAGGGGGAGGGCCCAGAGCAGTCTCCATAGTTGCACATCATTAGTTTTTTTTTACACAGTTTTCCATTCCACAGACAGTTGTGGGGCCAAATGAGGTGCAACTGAACCTTTGCCCCCATCCTGGTAGTTACCAGTTGCACCACAGTCAATCCCCAGATCTCACGGTTGCAAGTGCTCAACCTGTTGAGCTATCCCGGCATCCCCCCTTTTCTTGAACCCACTTCAAAATGCAGGCCTTTGCACTGGCTGTTCCCTCAACCTGGAATATTCTCCCCAGATCCCGCTATAGCTTATTCTCTTGTATCTTTACCATCTTGCTCAAATGTCACCTTATAGATGAAGCCTTCTTGACAACCCCACTGAAGATCAAGACCTTCCCTTACTCTTGTCCTATTTTATCTTCCTTTTCAGCACTTGTTACCTGTTAACATCCAGTGACAATTATTTATCATGTTTTGGATATTGTCTCTCTCCAAGATATTGGCTCCAGAGATGGGGATGGATGTATTTTTTCACTGTGTCACACACCCACTAGCAAATAGTAGGGACTCTGGAAATGCTTGTTGGATAAATAAAGAGAAGATGGATGGGGCTTCACCCCCCACCAGTGTTTAAGGCTCCTCTTCACTGGAGCCTCTTTTTGCAACACTGGGCACCCTCCGCTGTTCACCAAACCCCCTCAATTCAAAACTGAACTCAGCATTTAACCCACCAAAACCTGATTTGCTGCTGGGTCTTCCCTTAACAAAGACATTCCTCACCTCACCTCCTGCCCACTGCTCAGGCCTGCTCACAGGCCCTGCCCTCTCCTTCTGCTCTGCTACCATCCATCCTGATAGTTTTCACTTTTAGACTCCACTGTGAGTCTTGAGACTGAATCATTGCCAAGCCCCCTCAGCTGTCTCCAGGCCAGCATGTCCCACCAGCCTCCTGTCCCCCTACCCTGGATGCTACACCCAAGACAGATACTTCAGCTGTGCCCCAAGCTTGGTGATGGCACTCATCTCACCACCCACCTTGCTCAGTCCCCCATCCAGGTCCCCACCAGATCACTTGGCCTTGTCTGCTCTCCAGCCTGCCTGCTGGGCTCCTCTAGTTTCTCTCCAGGCTCCTGGCAGTGCTTTTTCAATCCAGAGCCATTGACTAAATCCCCCCGAGGTGCCAGGGCTGCCCCCTTCAATCTAGGCTCAGAGGCTACCAGAGCTTTGAAACATACATCTGACTGCAGCTCTTCCCGCTGCCCCACCATGACGTTTCTGGGTTCAGATGGGACCTGGGACCTATGCCCCAAGCTGCCCAGCTGGCACCAAGGCCCTGTGGGGGTTGGGTCCTGCCTTTCTCTCCCAGCTCTGGGTCCTAGGCAGATGCTGGCCCTTGCGATTCCCAGAATGCTCCTGCTCTCTCCTGCTTCTTGGCCTCTGCACATGCTGTTTCTTTCATCTGAAAATTTCTTCCCCTTATTCCACCTGCTTTGCCCCCATGTCTCCACTTTGACAAAGCCTTCCTCAAGTGACACCCCCCCCTCCCCAGCACTGAGTCCCAAAGACCCCTTTGTGATCATCAGATGATATGATGAGATGCTAGAGGACAACCTCAGGGCCCCAGACCTGGGGTCACATTTCATGGCAATTGCCTACTGCATGGGTGTCCCTGGGCCGATCCCCTAACTTCTCAAAATCTATTTCCTCATCTGTCAATGCATATAACACAGGACTCACAGGGTTGCACTGGGAGAAGCAAAGGAGATTATAAAGCAGATGGTTCAGGGCCGTGGATACCCAGCAAGCACCATTCCCACACTGGCTGTTGTCATTACTGTCTGCCCAAGGGGACACTCTCTCTCTCTCCAGGTAATATTCTGGGGCTCAAGGACTGTACTCTGACTACTTAGTTTATTTTGTGGCTCAGAGGAAATGCTCCTTAACTAGAAGTGGTTGTTAATGCATCATCACAGCAACCAGCTCTGCCATTTACTGGTGATGCATCCTTGACCAAGTCACTTAAATCTCCTCTGCCTTGGTTTTCCCCTCTGTGAAATGGGGCCTCACAGGGTTGCTGTGAAGACTAAATTAATTACTCCACAGCAATTGCTTGCAACACAGCACTCCGTATCTTACTGTTATCACCAATATCAATGGTTACTGCCACCAGAATTGTCTGCTAATTTGCTTCTGTGCCGTATTCAAGGCTGTATCTCCAGGTTCTAGGATAGGACCAGGCATGCAGTCTGTGAAAACTGGGAGACCTGGGCTCTTCTCTGGTGCGCCACAAAACTGACAGCCAATTCTAAGCCTCACTTTCCCCCATGTGGAAAGGGGTCAAAAACACCTTCACCTCATGGAGGGGTAAGAGAAAACAGCCTTGGCCTCTGCAACTTCCCTCTCTCCACAAAGGCCTGTGTTGCCTCGGAGCCTTCCCCCTACCTTGAGAGGAGCTCTCTTGGGTCGACATCACAGCTGGCCTCAGGTGGCAGCAGGATCCTAACACCCTGCTTGTTTCTGCTGGGCAGTCACCAAGTTCTTCCTGTTGTCCTCTGAGTAGCTGCCAGTGAAGCTGAAGCTAAATAAAGGCCTCCTGGAGTTGGTGGGGGTAGCTGCCTGCCCAGCCGGGGCTTTACACCTCCAAGTACTGTAACAGGCTGGGCAGGGCAGAAGCCACAGAGTGGGCAGGACCTGTGGGTGTCACTGCCCTCCTGCCTTACAGATAGACACTCATAGAATCTTGATGTGGCATAGCTCACTGGAAGAAGCCACAAGAAACCAGTGGCGGCTGTCTAAGTGAGGAAGCAGAGGAGGTAGGGCAGGGAAGACTCAGTTATCCTCTTCTGGAATCACTTTTTTCCCCCAAGAATGAATTACCTAAATAATAATGATGGTGGGATGCCGGGATGTCTCAGTGGGTTAAGCTCTCATCTTGCAGCCCTGAGGTCCAAAGATCAAATCCCAGCAACGGCCCGTGCGGACCCATACGCTGAACTGGGGTGTGTTCCCCATGTGGGAGGCCCCCAGTTCAGCTCCCGGTTCGGCCCCCAGCTCGAAGGGGGCGTGCCTCCTATTCAGGAGGCCCCATGCCCAATTCCTGCCCTGCGTGGTCCCCCACCCACCTGTGTGAAATGAAACTATGTCGAAACCTGATGACATAGAACTATGGAGACTGCTTTGGGCCCTCCCACTTCTCTCTGTCTCTGTATGTTTCTCTGTCAAAATAAAATAAATCTTAAAAAAAAAAACAAACAGTAGGGGAAGCCAGGATGGCTCAGTGGGTTAAGCGCTCACTTTGCAGCCCCGGAGACCAAGGATCGAATCCTGGCCCCGGCCCATGTGGACCCATATGCTGAACTGGGGAGTGCCCCCAGTTCAGTGCTCACTGGGGTGAAGACCCCGGTCTAGTTCCTGCCCTGTGCAGCCCCACTCCCACCTGTGGACTGAAACTATGTGGAAAAATGAATGCTGTGCAACTATGGAGACTGTTCTGGGCCCTCCCCCTTCTCTCTGTCTCTGTATCTCTCTCTCTGCCAAAAACAATAAAAATAAATCTTAAAAAAAAACAAAACAGTAAAATAATGATGATGATGATAGTGGCTAAAATTTACAGAGAGCTTATTACATGCTGGGTGCTGTCCCAAAGTATTACACACATTAATTAAAGTAACCCTCACAACAACCGTATGGGGTGGACACTATTAATATTTCCAGCTAGGGAAACTAAGGCACTAAGAGATCAAACAACTTGCTGGAGGTCATGCTAAGTCAGTGATTCAGAAGCCAGCATTTGAAACCGGGTGGGTAGGCCTGTGCTCAAAAGTGCACCAGGCTACCTTTTTACTAATGCCACCTCCCTTCCCAGGACCTGAGCCAAATTCTTTTTAGACCTAATTTCATTTCATTTTTACAATGGTCTTGTGAAGGCAGGGGTGAAATTAGAACCCAAGCTTGCCTGGTGCTAAAGATGCTGAGGCCCCTGTCTCACTACAGGGTTAGTGGCAGGACAGGAAAAGGTTCTGTGCCAGCATAAAGGAGAAAGGATGGCAGAGGCATGGTGGCAGATAGATACTACAGAAGAGGGGCCATCAGTCTCCATAAAGCAGTTCAGATTAACCTCTTTATGTGACAGGAATATGTGTTCCCAAGAATAGTCTTTAGAACTTTGTAAACTAATGCCCTGGCAGGATGAGAAAGGGATCTTCTAGGAGTTTCTGGCTAAGATCAGGAGGTGCCATATGGGAGGGTGGGGTGAGGCATTCCTTCCTAACTCTAAGGTTCTGGGAGGTATACATCCTCAGATTGAGAGTATAACAGGCACAGATATGTGGGTGCAGCAGTTCTGATTTGTGGAAGCAGGAGGTTAGAACATTAAGTCTTATGAGAGCCATTCTGTTGGTCTGTGAGTACTATTGGACAGGGAGAGAGGCAGGAGGGCATTCAGACTTGGAATTCTGGGGTCTGAATTTGGGGGCAAATAGATAAAAGGGCGGTGAATTTGTAATCAGGTTGGGTGAGAGGTCCTGGTGACAGCAAAGACAATATGGTGTCTGAGAGCAGTAGACCAGGCTGGGGTCAGGAGGAAGGTGCAGTGGGTTTGGATGAGGTGTTCCAATGCTGGCAGAGGTTCCAACAGGAAGCTGGTCTTGGGGTGTGGGTGGTGCATGGGTCTGCAATGCCAGATAGGGGCAGGGGCGCTGGCTAGACAGGAAGCCATGAAGGTAGGGCTTCCTGGCACAATGGGAAATGAGTTCTACAGTTGGTGAGATTAAAGGAGAGCGGCCAGTTTTGGAGGCTCCGTCAGGGTGGAGCTAGTAAATTAGTTAGGTCTGGAGGAGAATCGGATTCCAAAACTCTAATGCTAGGTAGGTCTGAGTGTCCTATAGGAACACTGGTCTAGGGGATAGGGAAGGGGTCCTGGGTGTGGGTTGGGATCCCAGGCCAGAACAGAAATCCCAGGGGAGGCCAGAGTTCCTTGTTCTGTTTGGATAAAAAGTGGAACTTCTGCATCTGAACAAGAATCACCCTCAAGACCCAGGGAAGCATACTGCAGAACAAATTCAAAGTACTGGGGGCTCTAAGGACAGAGGAGGAACGGTAAAATATCCAAGACCAGAAGTGGGTCCCCGAACAAGATCAGGGTCGCCTCTGAGGCAGAGCTCTGGGTGTAAATGGGAGTCTGTGTTCTGAGCAATGTGCCCTAGGGGCCAAGTGGAAGTCCCGTGCAGAAACTCAGGGTCCTGGAAGTTCTGGGGTCCTTGAGTTGAATTAAGAAACCCTGGGCGATACTAAAAGTCCAGGCTGTGGAGATGGGAATTCCAAGTGTCAATGGTGGGGTCCCTGGCCATATAAGTGGTCAGAACTTCGCAGTGGAGTCCCGGGAGGGTGGGGGAAGGGGCTGAGCGCGGGTGCTCTACCTGGTGCCGCCAGCGGAAGAGGCTGGCCGTGTCGATGTTGGGGTGAGTCTCGTCTTCATCGTCAGACACTTCGATGTGGTCCCACACGCTGTAATCCACCATCTTACGTCTGTGACCCAGGCCGCTACAGTCCCGAAGGCGGTGGCAGCAACGAAAGCACTAGAGTCTCGGCCCGAGGAGCCCCGCCCCTTCCGCTTCCGCTTGGCGCGCAGCCCCGCCCACGCTCGACGCCACATCCCTAGTAACTGCAGCAGCGGCCCTAGCGACTGAGCTTGTCTTATAGGCTCCTATGAGCTGTTTCGTGTCAAGGGAGTCCCCGCTGAGACCCCCGCCACATCCGACGCGGGGTCCCGGCTAGGCACCTTCTGAGGTATATGGGTGGGCGCTCCAACCTCAAGAACCCCTTTTCTCCCGCTGTCCTACCGTGGGAGTTTGCGGCGGCCGTGGCGGTGTCCAGCTGGTGACACTGAGGGAGAAGTTTGTCCCCTTAGGCACGCCGCAGTGACTTCAGCCCAAACCCACTGCAGGGGCGGGGCCTCCTGCCCCTTGTGAGTTGGGACCCAACCTTACGCTGGGGAGGGGTGTATGATCCGAAGGTAACTTCCGATACGAGGGGTGCAGGACACTGTCTTGGGACGATCTGACAAGTGGAGGAGGGATATGGTCCTACCCTTGAGGGGGTCGACGGTGGCGGCGATGTGGCTCTGCCTCGGGGCTGCTATTTTCCATGCTCGAACCACAGCTTCCTTGTCCTTCTCCCATCCTCTACCACTCCTGAGCCGGGATTCGCGCACACGCTCCCCCTGGAATCACCCGGATCCCCCAAACTTGTCTCAGGCCTCGGTCCGCAACCTCTCCCCGTGCGGCCGCTGGGTGTCGCTAGTGTCTAGCCAGCAGTCAGTGCTCCTGGCCCCGCTCAAGGGTGGTGGCGGCGGGTGGATCGTGGAGCTGCGGAAGGGGGCTTCCCTCGTAGCGATACTCCAGGACCGATCATAGTTCCTCCTCTTTCGTTTGGTGCCCTCTTCCTCGGCCGGGCTCTAAGGATTTCATTATTCTGAGTTTGGGAGACTCCAACCGCACACTTTCTCGCAAATCCCAACCCAAGCTTTTGATACTGGGATAAAAGGCCGTGTTGCAGCCTAGGGCCAGGATTTTCTCAGATTAAAGGGCTCTCCGTTGGGGGCGGGTGGGATGGTAGGAGTTTTAGCCCCTCAGGTGAGGGGCGCCTCTTTCCAGAATCCCCCAAGAGCGGGTTTTTCAAGGGAGGGGACTGGAGGGAATGGTGTAAAGGTCTCCAAAAGGGGGAATCCCCGACCCAGGGAGCGGGGTGGAGCCATCCAGACAAAAGCGCCCTCCCGCTGCGGCCCCTCCACCTCGAGTTTCATTGAAATCCGCGAGTGGGCGGTCGGGGGCGGGAGAGTCCCCTGTTCTTCCTCCTCCCCCTCCAGCCCAGTCAGTCCAGCTTCTCAGCGGCCGTCACGGCATGGGCACGCGCGCGCACGACTCACAGCCCAGCGGGTCTCACAATCGCGCACACACACAGACACACACAGCAGCAAACAAAGGGTCTGGACACCCTTGCCCCTTCCCACCCCCACCCCCCAGCTGGAGAGGGCGGGCATCCCCTCCCCAACTCCCCTGCAAGGTAAGCTTCGGGCTGCAAGCTGCGGTGGGGAGGCGAACCCGGCGCCCCGGAGGGAGGGGGCCAGGATGATGGGGGGACTTCCCCTCTCTCCCAAGAAAGCCATCCCCCCACGCCGTACGCCCTTAGAGGGCTTCAGGCCTGCCTCCGGGCTGGGAGTGTGTGGGGAGGACTCCGATACCAGGGATCCCTGGGTAGGCGCAGGGGTCTCTCCCTGGCCTCCAGGCTGGAGCTGCCCGGCCCCTAGTTAAACGGGGTCCCGGGTGCCCCAGCTCCCAGAACTGGGGACAGGGCTCCGGAAGCTCTTTTATCAATGCCAAGCCTTTTCTAATCTGCCAGTATTGTATCTCCAACCCTGGAGATAGAAAACTCTGAGTTGTTTTGTGCAGTCCTTTGGTCTCCCCCGCCGCCACCACCATTAGCGTATCCCCTGCTGTGTCTCTGGTATCTGCGAGGTGGCGGTGGGGGGCTGGGAATGCTCCTCTGGGCTATCCAAGCTTCCTTTGCTTCATCTTGCAGCCACACACTATTAGCTGCCATCCCACCTGGCAAACGGCTTTGCCTTCCTGAGCCTCAACTTCCCCATCTGCAAAGTGAGGAATGACTCATGGAGGCTTCTGCCAGGTTATGCATGCGAGCCTACCCTTGCTCCATCATTTATTTCTTAGCTCATTTCACACCTATTTCCAAAGTGCCTACTATGTGCCAGGGCACTGTACTCAGAGTGTGGGGCTGCAGCAACCAAGACCGGCTGGGTCCCTGCTCTACTGAGACTGGTAAGGGAGCAAAATCAGTATGTAAACAGAGAAATACCCCCAGTGATTTCAGACTGTGAAGACTAAAATTCCAACAGGCATAGAGTGACTGGGATGGTGGTGGGGTGGTTGGTGCTAGAGATTAAATGAGGTTTATGGTTTATATCTGCATCCCTTGTTCACTTCAGCTCCATGAGGGCAAGGCCAGGTCTAGATCAGTGCCTGGCACATGGTAGGTGCTCAATAAATATTGAATAAAAGAGAAAATGAGATTAAGACTATTTCCTTTGCACTTTAGATCAGGAAGAAGGCTTACCATGAACCAGTCCATCTATCCTCCCATTTTACAGATGAGGCTGAGTGAGTCTCTGAGACCCAGAGAAGAGACAGATATTGTCAAAGGTGATACAGAGAGTTGACGAGGTGTCATGCTTGTAAGAGTGAGGATGGCTGAAGAAGTGGTTGTGAACAGCTGGGAAAGACAATAGAGCCCAGACCTGGGCACAGGGCCCTCTCGGAGCCCATGATGCCCAGCCAGGGTCTACCTCTCTCCCCATACCACACACACATAGCGCTGCACTCATTCGCCTAACAAGTATCAGTGCCTACTATATGTCAGGTGCTGGGGACACAGCAGTGAACAGAACAAAACACACACACACACGCACACACACACACACACCCCGAGCTGATATTTAATGGGGGAAATGAAACAACAAACAAATATATAACAAATTGTGATTAGGACTGTGAAGGAAATAGCTTGTGACAAGAGAGAGAAATGGAAGCATTCAGGTTGGGTATCCAGGAAGACTTCCTGGAGAAATGGAATTACTCTTTAAACACACACACACACACACACACATACACACACGCGCGCGTAATTATACTAGCACTCTATACTGAGAACCTAAATAATGTGCCTAAGGCTACACAGCTAGTGACTGGCTGAGCAGAGATTTTGAACCCAAATTTGGCTTTTCTAACCATTGTGAAAAGCTGTCCTGTTGCATCCACATGCACAAGCCCCTAGTCCCCCCCACCCCCCGCATACACTCATATCAGTCACACACAGGTACATCCAACCTCATGCCCACATAGACTGATGTGGTATCATCCTGTCACACACACACACTCTTGCAGGCATAGTCTGGTCTCAGCTATGTAAACTCAGACTCATAGAAAGTTCCACTCAGCCAGTTGCACATGCACCGTTGTGTACAAAGTCTCACATACCCACACCTGCATGTATACACATGCATGTGGCCCCAGACAGTTTCCCAGCCCTGCCAGGCATGGAGCTTATCAGTCCTGGATGCTCAGGGCCAAGGAGTGGACAAAGCCTTTATCCTCGCTCCCTCTCCTCCTGTTGGCCACCTGTCCCCACATCATTCTCCTGAGGGAGGTGGTAGGGGCAGGATATCAGGCTGAGAGAAGCCAGTGCTCCTCTGTCAAGCCAGGCCAGGGGCTCCCAGGGTGGGCCCACAGATTATTGTGCTGACAAGGCAGGTGGGGGAAAAGACCTCTTTCAGCCTGAGCTTGGTACCAGCTGCCCAGAGCCACCTGCTCTGCCATCTGGACCCCCTCCCCAGGTGGCCTGCTTCCCACAGGAGGAGAGAGCAGGCAGGCTTAGAGGCTGAGGCCCAGCCTCACGCACCTGTTTCTTCCAGGACTGATTTCTGCAAATGTGCATGGGTGTCGGACAGTGGTGGTATGTATATCTCCAGCTCTGTCTCCTGACTTGTGGGGCTCCTCTGGCCATCCACTCCTCCATTCCTTCCTTCATTCCACAAGTTCTTGAGCACCTGTCACAGGCTGTTTAGGCAGTGGGGATATAGGCAGGACTAGCTACAGAATTAGCAGATCCCAGAGCAAGATGAAAATGCAGGGCTCCTATACAAAATGATGAAGAATTTCAAGATGATTACAGCAATGCATTAAATCTTCTAAGTGTGGAGCCCTGTGGGACTGCATGGTCCATATATATGTCCATGAAGATGACCCTTGATACAGAAAGAACAAGCCAGAAAAACCCCTGCCCTCATGAAACTAAGGAGCCAGGGAGAGTAGAAACATGAAGATATGTCAGGGGCAATGAGAGCTGAGAAGAAAAAGCTAAGTGAGGGGCAGAAGGTGATAGGGTTGAGGGATACATCAATGTCAGGGAAGGATCTGGAAGGTGGTGACTTTGAGCAGGGACCTGAAGATGAGGGAGTTAAGCAGTTTTATTAATTAATTCAAGAGCTATTTGTTGAGCACCTACTGTATGCCAGCATTGTCCTAGCAGAGGATAAAACAAATCAACATCATAACCCCATGTCCTAATCAAAGGATAGGCAATAGCCAATTAAAATAGGAGGTAAGTTATAAGTCTTGTTAGAATGTTTTAAGTCTAAAAAAGAAACTGAAAGTAGAAGCAGGGAAATCAGGGGAGTGGGAGGAGCACAGGCTATCTGAGGCTGGTTTTCTGGATGGAGGGAATAGCAAGTACAAAGGCCCTGAGGCCTGAATGTACTTGAAGTGTTTGAGGAACAGTAGAAGGCCAATGTGGTAAAAGGGAGGACAGGAGAAAGTGAGGTCTCTGTGAATGTGTTGCTGTCTCCCATGTCTGTCTATAGCTCCATGTGAATCAACAACAGTGATCATTGTTACAAGTATTATTACAGTAGACTGTCCATTAACCAGAACTCAAGCAACTGGCACTCTCAAGCAACTGGAAAAAAATTGCCAGTTGCTTGAGATCTGGTTAACAAAGGGTCTACTTATATTTATCCAGCCTCTACCCATCCCCATGAGTGCCAGTTAGCTGAGAGTCTACTGTACTAGGATAGTGGCTACTGTTTTGTGAGCTCCTACTCGGAACCACCCACTGTACTCAGAACCTTACCTATACTGTTTCACTTCATCTTCAACAACAACCCCCTCAGGTGATTATGAATATTATCCCCATTTTGCAAACAAGGAAACTGAAGCTCAGAAAGCCTGAGTGACTTTCCCAAGGCCATGCAGCTAATAAGAGGCAGATCCAGGATTTGAATGCAGGTCAGTGTGATTCTGGAACCTAAGTATGGCCCTTGCTGCCTGGCCCTTTCTCTCTGCCTGTCTGCATACAGAGAACGAGGGTGCCTCTCTCTCCGTGTCTGTCTTACTCATTCAGTATTCACTGAGACTATATGTGGGGAACCATGATGAATGGGTACCATTTCTTGCCCTCCTAGAGCTCTGTCTAATAGGGAATACAAATCATTACAACACAAAATGGTGAGTGCTTTAATGGGGCAGAACAGGCAGCAGTGGAAGCCCAGAGCATGGACTGGCTCAATCTGGCTGACAAGTGTGGGTGACTTTTAAGCTGTCTTTATATATTAATCCATTTGATCAACAACCATCTGTTGCAGGCTTGCCTGGTGCTAAGCACTATGCTGGTGAGATAATGTTTACACTCACTTTTACTAGTTGACATTGAACTTCAGTGGCTAGCTAGTACAATAAGGTAAGAAAAATAAGAGCCACAGTAGGGGCTAGTCCATGGTAGAACTACTAGGAACTTTATAAATATGTTATTGAACCCTCAAAATAATAACCAGATGTTAAACAAATGCTTATTAAAAGTCTACTATGTTCCAGATTCTTGCCCTACTGCAGCTAATATTCTAGTATGGAAAGAGATAAACAATGAATGTAATAAATTACATGGTATGTTTTGAGATTATAGTACTGTGGAAAATAGAGCAGGATAAAGGGGAATTAGGAATCCTGAGGGACTAGTAACTTTAAACAGAGGGACAGTAGAGAGAAACACCAGGAAAAATATCTGAAATATTTTACAAATACCTGAAAAGGTGAGATATGAACAAAGACTGGAAGAATGTAGAGGATCTGTGTTTACTTAAGGGAAGATAGTTCCAGGCAGAGGGAATAGCAAGTGCAAAGGGCCTGAGGCTGGAGTGTGCCTGGTATGTCCAGAAACAGCCATGAGGCTAGTGTGAATGGAACAGAGTGAGCCAGGGGTAGAGTGGGAGGAGGTGAGAACAGGAAGGTGATTGGGCACATTGGGCAGGACTGTGTGGGCCTCCTGTTAAGGACTCATTTTTCCTGAATGAGGTGAAAGCCATGAAGGGTGTTGAACAGAGAAGGAACATGCTCTCATTTGGGCTCTGGCTCCCACAGGCTCAGATGTTAACATTTATTAAGCACTTACTGAGTGTCAGTATAGTCTGATCTCATTTCCTTCTCACTTGACCCCCATAGAAATTATCATTCCATTTCACTAAGGAAAAACTGAGGCTTGGAGAGTTTAAGTCAGAGCCATAGATAGCTACACAACAGTAATTTGCAGCGCCTGAGTGAGAAGGTGAAGACAGTTTTCCCCTCCCTCAAGCTTTTAGACAAGGATTGCCGGCAGTAGAGGAGCGCACTTAGCATCCGGAGCTGTGCCTGTGTCCCTGTCTGTTTCTATTTCCACGCGTCCTGTCTGTCTATGTGCGCTTCTGCCTGAGCGTCCCCCATCTGTGCCCAAGCCGCTGTCTTTTGCGCCCAGCCCCCGCACATGGGAGCTATTTCGGGTTTAGGCTTAAAAGCCCAACAGCTCGAAGGAAACGCTTCCTCCGGCCCCTGGCTCCGACCACGCGCCACACGCAGCAGGCCCTGGGAGATCCTGGCCTTTGAGGGATCCCCAGGCCTGGGTTGGTCTCAGCAGGAGAGGGCCGGGGACGGGTGGGGGTGTTCTTGGGCGATCCCTCAGCCTCCGGGTCCCCTAGTGGATAACACGGGCACTGACGCTGTCGGGAGCCCAGCCGTGCGTCAACTGTCTCTCGGGCAATGGGCGGCAACGTCACAGACAGGCAGTGCGTCAGCAGCCTGCTGACGTCATGCGTCGGGAGAGGCAATTGACCAGGGGCGAGGTCGGGTTCCAGGCCCGGCCGGCAGGGGGAGCCCCAGGGAGCTAACGGTGGATACCTTTGACTTGGTCCTGCAGGAGGCGCTGGCTCCGGCCGACATGGTCCTTGCCGCCCGTACAGCGCACTAGGATGGAGGGATGAAGAGGAGTCGCAGTGTCCTGTTGGTGGCCGGGACAGGGGACGAGGTGCAACGGGCGGGGCCTGGGTTTGGGCCACGTAGAAGGGCGCCCTCTAGTGACCACGGCTATTCACTAAGTGGCCGTGAGGAGTCACCTCCCCTCGTGCCTTGGTTTACTCCTTTAATTCTATTATTTTCCTGCTGCCCGGATTAAGAGGCCCTCACCCCAGGGCCAGAAGACAGGGTCTTTCAAGGGACTTTGAAGTCGGAAAAGAATTGTGGGAAGAGCTATGGATGAGGTCTTGAGGGTCTCAGATGTGATAGGGGGCCATAGATATGAAGTCCAACAGGGAGGAAGCTTAGACTTGGAGGGTGGGAAGAGACCCTAAAAAGGTGATGTGTGAAAGGAATCTCATGTGAGGAGCAGAGTGCAGTCATGAAGACCCAGAGTCCCAGGGTTTGGACATCAAGAGGGAGCCCCACAAAAATGACTGCTGAGAAGGGGCACCCTTCAGGTGAAAGGGGTGGAAAGGCACCCTCTGTGGGAGGGATTATCCTGCAGCTTGGACTTTAGGGTAGGGAACAAGGAGCCTGTATCCCCATCAGCCTCTCTCAGATGGTTAGGGAAGGCCATTTCTAGGGGAGGGGCCCGCAGCTGCCCGGCCAGGCAAAGCATCTATCCTGCCTTTGTCCTTCTTAGAGGTCGGGGGAGACCCCTGAACCCAGCCATGCCAACATGCTGGGGGCTGACCTCCAACGTCCTCGCCATCGTCTCTCCACTGGTTCAGGCCTTGGCTGGGTCGACCCTGATCCCTTGGACCCTGTGGTCCCTCTGCTGCCACGGCCCACCACGTTGCCACTTCTGATCCCTCCACGGATTTCCATCACCAGAGCCGACAGGTAGGCAGGAGGGGTGGGGTGGAGGAACAGGGCCAGCTGGGCTAGGTCCAGCCACCAGCCTTTTTTGTGCTCCAGTCTCCTTACATTTTGCAAAACCAGCTGAAACTTCTCCTAGAACCTGGTGGGTCAGGCTGTGACACCCCTCCCCCAAGGTGCCTCTTGCAGCCTTCTTCCATTTTGCAGCTGCTTGAGTCAGCAAGGAGCAGGGCTGTGGAAAGGAGTTTCGGTTCCCCAGTCCCCAGTGGTGCCCCCACATTCAAAGAGCTGGGCCAGGCTAGGGAGCAGGTGTGTCTGATCAGTCTGCTGTGAGCTTCTATTTTCCCTTGTGGGAGGATTCTTTCTTCTAGGAGGGTGGGATCATGGAAGAGGTCTGGACTGCATTTTTTCTTTCTCTTGGGGAGATATGAGAGGTATCTGTGAGCCTTTACATTGCACTTTCTTGCTATTTTTCATGGAGGTACTTCCAGGGTACCTACTCCAACCCTGACCTTGGCCTAAGGATCAGTTCAAAAGCTAGAAAGCTGAGCTGATCTGGGTTGCTGGCTGGCCCCTGCCCCCACTGCCTACCCCAAGTCACTGTTCTCTGCAGCCTGGATCTCCACACCCTTCATCTACTCGATTGGAGGGTTCTAGGGTCTCTGCTTAGGTCATGGTACAATGGTTCATTGGCAAGTGGGGACAGGAAGTGAGTATTATTCCCACCTTGGGCGGTCTAAGACACACACCCCACACACCCAAATCCTGTAGTCTCTTGCACCTGCAGGTTCAGCCTGATCCATCCCATTCCAGGCTCAGGAAACAGCTCCAACTGCCAGCCTGGCCTACTACTTACTGCCCTGTGCCCTCCTCCTTCTGCAACCCCTCTGTGGCCCAACACTCCTCCACCCATGCATCCTGCATTGCCCTAGCCAACGCTATACCTCCCACCCCTTCCAAGATTTTGACCTAGCACAGGAACCTCTCAATTGATCTAGGGAGGATTTGCAGCCCTTGCAAATCCCCTACAAGCCGTTTCAGTGTGTACTTGCGGGGAGGGTCCCTGAGAGAAGTAGGGGACTCGCTTCTGGCCTCTGGGATACTCTGCGGCTGCTAATGGGGGCCGGTTCTTGCGCCACATTCTCCCACGCCTGGAGCCCCCTCTGGCGGGGAGAAAAGCAGCTGCGGGGGTTGAAGACAGGCTTTTTTTTTTTTTTTTTGTAACAGTGTGGGGGGAGGGAGAGGCGGTGGCAGACTGCGGGGCCTGTCCCGGGGAACACCGAGGCGAGGGCCTGCTTCCGTGGATGCGTACCTGAACTCGTTAGCGTCTGAGCAGCCTCTTTCCGGTGGGTGGAGCACCGGAGGGTGTGAGTTCCCCCTTCCTCCCTGGTGGCTATCAGGACACCCTCCCCGGGGGCTAGGGCGTGAGGTGGGGATGGGAGGAACGCTCGAATCCCGCTCGCTCTCTCTTCGTTCACTCTCTCGGCGTGGCGCTGGGGGAGGCGGGAGCGTGAGTCACGGCGACTCCCGATTTAGGTGCCGGAAGGGGGGCTCTGCCGGCGGGGGCCGCGAGGAGGAGGCGCAGCTGTTTACTCTCCTGAAAAGGGCACAGGGGTGCGCCCAGCGGCTGCCAGGGACCTGCCTCAGTTTACCTCCTGAAGAAGCGCTTTAGAAGAGGCAGAGAAACTGAGCGGTGGGCGGGCAGCCGGGGTGTCGGCCACGGGTGCTCTCTTGGAGCCACAGGGAAACCAAAGAGACACCTCAAAGTGGCTCCAGGCCAACCACACACACACCGACACACTTGGACTCCCTTAGACACGACAGTCAAACAACGAAGGCTGAATCGCGTGCACAATTCCGTAAGCACGGACCGACCACAGTACAAATACAAAGGCGTGGGAACACATGCATAGCGCCCAGGCCACCCGAACAGACCCTGTAGAGACGCACACCTTCCAAACAGGCAGCACACGTGCGCGCACATCCTTCACCCACAGACACACAGATACACACACACAGCGAAATCCAGAGAAACAGGATGACCGCGGCAGCCAACCACGTGCGCGCACACACTTCAAGACACCAAACACAGACAACCCTCGGAAGGGGCCACGTGCGCGCACATCCTGCCGCGGGCACACACCATCACCATCTTCCGACCCACCGACAGGAGATACCCCGCACACCGCCGCTGCCCACCGCAGGAGCCGCGTCTGTGGCATCGGGACCACTTCCCACACGTTCCCTTTGGCCTGGGTAGCGGCGAGGACACGCCAGCACCGGGCTCCGCCCCCGCCGTGATGAAGGACTGACTGACACACGGGCAACCAGTCGGATGTCTTCTTCTAGATCGGATTAACCGTTTAACTCCTTTGTGTCCGTTCGCGCCGCTGCTAGGCAGGGCGTTCTGGAGAGAGCCGCGTTCTGGCGGCCCCTCCCCGCCGGGAGCTGGGCTCTGCGTGGGCGGGAAGAGCCCCTCCCCCGTCCTTGGGTGGCTGCCCCCCACTATCCCGGACAGAGGAAGAGGAGGGCGGCGCTGACAGCTTCGGCGGGCGGGGGGCGGGGAGGGGCGGGACGGGGCGGGGGAGCCCGGGCTGGCGCCGATCGGGGCGCGGAGCGCTGAGAGCGCTGCCCGGCACGAAGCGGAGCGCCAGGAGCCGACAGGAAGCCTTGGCGCCCGGCCCGGGGGCGATCAGCCCCCAGCGCCCCCGGGTCTGTCCTGGGGGCGCCATGGACCCATCGAGGCCGGGCGCACCCGCGGGGCCCCGGGTGCATTGGCTCGCGCGTACTTGAGCCGGGTACAGTTTGGAGAGGCCGGGCCCCCTGGGGTGCAGGTGGGAGCCGGCGCCATGGAGCCCCCGGCCGCCCCCTCGGAGAGGAGCCTGTCTCTGTCTCTGCCCGGGCCCCGGGAGGGCCAGGCCACCCTGAAGCCGCCCCCTCAGCACCTGTGGCGGCAGCCGCGGACCCCCATCCGTATCCAGCAGCGCGGTTACTCCGACAGCGCGGAACGCGCGGAGCCGGAGCGGCCGCCACACCGGCCCATAGAGCGCTCCGACGCTGTGGACACCGGCGACCGGCCCGGCTTGCGGACGTCCCGCATGTCCTGGCCCTCGTCCTTTCACGGCACCGGCAGCGGCAGCGCGGTCGGAGGCAGCTGCAGGCGGTAAGACTCCGGGAGGCGTACGCGCGCGGAGCCGGCCGGCGCGCAGAGAAGATGCAACTCGCCCCGCTGACCGCAGTGGGGCGCTGTAATGCGGGTGGGATTAGTGTGGCTGGCGGTGGTGGGGGTGGGGGGAAGTTTTGCTGAGGGGGCATCGGAAACTTGGACCCTGGTGGTGCACTGTACCTGAGGCTTCCTCCTGAAGCCGATCCTAGGGTTGACTTAAGGAGCGCCATGCTGCTGCATGTGTAATTAACAGGGTCTGTGTTGAAGGCTGCCCCTTTAGAGGTCTATAGCCTTTGTCTGTGACAGTGCAGGACAGTGGCTAAGCTGGGTACCACGTCAAGGGACTTTCCAGGAAGCACTGTACTGAAAGCTAAATTCACTGTGTTTGGAGATGTCCAAGGGAGTGCTCTGTAGAGTGTCAGCTGCTAAGACCAGTGTTTCCTCCAGGCTGAGGATCTTTTAGGGTTCTTCCTGGGAGTGGAGAACTCTATGGGATGGGGGGAGGCATTCATATACTCGCCCTGCAGCAACTGGGGTCAGAAATCCAGAGGGGGACTCTTTGGGGAGCATTGTTTTGGGGCCTTGTGTACTGGATGGAGCCTCCAGTATCTGCACAGAAGAGGGAGCAGTGCCCAGGGGGTGCACTGTCCAAGCACAGGGTGAAGTAGTCCTTACCTCCCCAGGTGACAGTGTTAGTGAGGGCATGTGTTGGGCTGGCTCTGACTTCTCACTGACCTCAGTTCACTCCAGCTGTTGGGGGTATGACCAGCTGTGGCTGCCTTGACTGTGTGCTCTGCCTGGGTTTCTGAGGTCATGATCATAACATGGGGACAGTGTGTGTGCTTCTGGGACAGTGACTGCAACAGTGACTGTGTGTGCTACTGGAATACTCTGTGTGGCTGTACATGCTCCCAAGATGTTGTGATTGTCACTGACTGTACTTTTGGTTGGGATGCTGTGATTGTGACAGAGCGATTGTGTCTGCTCCCAGGACAGTGATTGTAACAGTGGCTTTATGTGCTGCTGGGACAGTAATCATTACAGTGATTGATGTTGGAACAGTGATCATTACAGTGACTGTGTGTGCTGCTGGCTGGGACAGTGAATATAATAGCAGGACTGCCTGTTCTCCCTGGGACACTGAGATTGAGATGCTGGGATGTGCTCTTAGCTGCCCTTGTGCCCCATGCTTAGGAGTCAATGTTCTGACTTTCGAAGTGTGTTCCTGTGTGCCTGGTGTGCTGTCCTCTAACTACCTTGTGCTCCAGTAGTACTTGAGGTCTGACGGTGTGTGCTCTGGTGACATGTGTGACTGATGGCTTTGACTGTGTGCTTTGCCTGCACCCCATGAGTGCCCCTCTGCTTGGGACATCACTAAGCCAAATTTGGGCCTCTCATTCCTGGAGTTCCCAAGGGAGGTCCCTTTAGGCTGTGGCCCCACTTCTCTAGCTCCAGGGACCTCCAGCAGTTACCACAGCACCCCCAGGCTACCCTTACCCACCTCTGTTCTGAGCACACCCAGCCCCAGCACCCCTTCCTCCACCAGGAAATGTCATAGGGCCCCCTGCACACACAGCCTGCTATTTCCCAAAGGGAACTGGGGAGAAGTTGAAGGAAAACAAGTCGGAATCAACAGGAAATGCCAAGACCAAGGGCAGCAAGGCCAGGTCACTGTTCTGAGAGATCAAGAGGGGGTGGGGTGCAGAAGAAACCGGGCCCTATTCCCTTTTAAGGCCCCAGGGACTCCCCTCATCATGGCCTCTGGGGTGCTAACTCTCAGGGGACAGTGGTTGGGTGGTAATAATCATCATTATCTTAGTGGCATCCATCTCATAATGGCTCATTCTCAGGCTCCATGAGGGAGACCTTTCCACACGTCCTCATCCCTAGTGTCCAGTGAGGTATTCCTGTTAGACAGATGGGGAAACTGAGGCTCCAAGGGGCAAGTCCCTTCTCCCTCTTGCCGAGGTTCACACAACCAGGAAGTGGCAGAGCTGAGATTTCGGCATAGGTCTGTCTGATGCTTGGGGGTGTCCTGGCACAAGTGTCTTGTCCTCGCTGAGCCTCAGTTTCCCCATCTGTAAAGTGGGGCTTGTCAGCACTGCCCTGTGGGTATTAGTTTGAGAGTCCTGTGAGATTGGGGATGAGTGTAAAGGATTCAACACAGTGAGTGCTTAGTAGCTAGTCACTCAGGTACCTGATTTGGGGGAGATGGAGCCTGCCTAGATCCTGTTCCTCCAGGATGGGAAGAAAAGAGCAGGAACCTCAACCACATCCCAGCAGGGGCTCAGGTTTCTGTTTCACCATGGCCTATGTAGCCTCCAGGGAATGTGGCGAGAGGGAGGACATTGAATGTCCTCCTCCTCCTCCCAGGCAGAGGAGTAAGAAGGAACTGAGAGGTATCTAGTGGGAGCCTTGCTTTTTAAAATGGGCATTCTCCAGCCCAGTTCTCCAGAAGAGGTTCTACTAGTGCATACACACGGGGTTCCCACGTTGGAGTTCATGCAGCCACCAAAAAGGGGATTCAGAGAGCCCTCCAGACTTGTCACAGGAATCCCCAAAGAGAGGCCACTGCCCTCCATCCAAGACGGCATCCACAGCCCTCCTCCAGACCTGGGGCTGTATGAACCTGCGCTCTTGGCGCCCTGCAGGGCTGAGTCACGATACTGCCTCGATCTGTCAAGAGGCAGATGGAGCACCAGGAAGAGGATTGTGGTGGTGGTGGTGGTGGGGGGGGCTTGCCTTCGTTGGGGGTGAGGCCAACGTATCGACCTCCCCCTGCCCCCTTTGGGCCCCAAACTCTCCCCATAGGGAGGGTCGCTGCCGGGTCCCAGGAGAGGGTGGGGTGGAGGCAGCGGCCTGGGGTCTCTGGCCGGTGGTCTCTGTCCCCACTTGGGTTCTCGTTTCCCCTTGTCCCTGGCTGAGCAGGTGCCCCCTCGCGCCCCCTGCTGGGCGGCGAAAAATGCACAGGCTGAATGTGCTCTCCGAGTCCAGACCTGCCTCCGGGACTTGTACCGGAGCAGAGCAAAGTCGCTGCCGCCGCCGCCGCCGCCGCCGCCGCCGCACCCAGTGTTGTTATTTCATGGTTATTGAATGCCTGGGAATGCGGGCGACAGCGTAGCCGATCGCAGGCTGCGGGTGAGGCCTGCGCCTTTCCCTCGATGGGTTGGACCAGGCCGCTACCTCCATCCTTCACTCTACAGCGGAGCGCGGTGGAGACGGCCGCCTGGCGGATGAACAGGAACTTCGTAGAAAAGTTGCGGTCGTGGTGTTCCCTTCTGTCCTCCGCGGGCTTGTCTATGCCGTTGCCTATGCCTGAGTCTCCTAACACCAACCCGCCTTTTAACTCCCAGCATCTTTGCCTTTCCATTCTTTTTTTTTTTTTTTTAATATTTATTTTTATTGTTTTTCACACAGAGAGAGATACAGAGACAGAGAGAAGGGGGAGGGCCCAGAATAGTCTCCATAATTGCACATCATCAGTTTTTCCACATAATTTTATTCCACAGGTGGGCGTGGGGCTGCACAGGCCAGGAACCAGGACTGGGGTCTCACCCGGGTGAGACCTGAACTGGGGACACTCCCCAGTTCAGCATATGGGTCTGCACAGGCCGGGGTCAGGATTCGATCCTCGTTCCCCGGGGCTGCAAAGTGAGCACTTAACCCACTGAGCCATCCTGGCTTCCCCTGCCTTTCCATTCTTGCCGAGGAAACAGATGAGTGGCTTATCCAAGGTCACACAGCCAGGAAGGGCAGAATTGGGGTTAAAAACCAGGTCTCCTCAGCTTCATACCAGTGGGTGAGATTCAGATTGTGCCCCTGCCCACTAACTCTCTGGGTGACCTGAGACCAGTGATCAGGTCTTCCTGTGCCTCAGTTTCCATGTCTGTAATCGGGTTGAATAAGATCTTCCTAGCCCAGGGCTGTGGTAAAGCTGAGATAGCTGACATCAGGGCCTGGCAGCTAAGAGCTGGTATTTAGAGAACTACACTTCCTCAAAATGACTTCAGCAGAGAGACTGGGGGTGTCCCCCATACCACAAACCCAAGCCCTGGCTGTGAGGGTGCCCCTTCTTTTACCAGTAACAGATTGCAAACTCTTCTAAGTTGTAGGAAACCAGGACTTTGGGCCTGGGGGAACGAACCATAGACACAGTTGTGAAGACAGTTTTGGGAGACATTTGAGCCCACTGTTTTCACTCCTGAATAAGAGCTCAAATCTAGCCTTTGCCCTTGACTTGTTGTGTGACCTTGGGAAAGGACTTTACCATCTGAGCCTCAGTTTCCTGATCTGTACCAGGGCCATTCATCTCCCATTGATCAAGCGTCTTCAGACTGTGACTGAAGGTAATGAGATAGAACCAGTTGCTGCCTCCTAGAGTTCTCAGACTAGTGGGTGAGGAACAGCAAGTAAAGGAATAAGATAGCTCCAGATGGTGACCTGTGGCACATGAAAGAAAGGATTCTGGGGACAAAGGAGGCTTCTCTGAGGAGGTGACATTTGAACAGAGACTTAAATAAAGTTAGAATGGTGTGTGGGTGTTTGAGGGTTGAGGGTGAAAATCAGAGGGAATAGCCAATACAAAGGTTCTGAGGTAAGGGTGTGGCTGATATGTTGGAGGCAGCTTGTGTAGGGCCTCATAGGCCATTGTTGGGGGGGGGGGGTTAGGTCTCAGTTTAGGTCTGAATTCCTAGGACAGGACAAAGGTCACTGACTAGAAGGAAACAAAACCATGAAGAGCCTAGTGGCTAAAATCCCAGTCTCTGGAGCCAGACAACTGGATTTATAATCCAGCTCTGCTCCTTCCAGTTTGGGTGACCCTTGCCAAGTCACTTCCCCTCTCTGGGCTTCAGCTTTCCCATCTCTGAAATGGGCTTATAAGGACCCTATTTCCAGAGTCTGATGTGAAGGATCAGCAAAACAATGCAAGAAGCCTAAGAGCAGGTAAACATTAATGTCTTTCCTTTCTTTTTTTCTTTTTTTTATAATAAACATTTATTAGCAGTTATTCACTTTTTATTTATTTATTTTTTTGACAGAGAGAGAGAGAGGGAGAGATAGAGATAGAGATACAGAGACAGAGAGAGAACTGAACTGGGGGAACTCCCCAGCCCAGCACATGGGTCCGCACGGGCCGGGGACAGGACTCGATCCTCGGTCCCTGGTGCTGCAAAGCGAACACTTAACCCACTGAGCCATCCTGGCCTCCCCCAATCTTTCCTTTCTGTTTGTACCTGGACCATGGGGTCCTGGTGGCCAGTGCATGGGTCTTAGTGGGTTTAAAGCAGGAGTTCTTACCCAGGAGCAATTTTGCTCCTATCCAGGGGACATGTGGCAATGGCTGGAGACATTTTAATGGTCATGATTGAGGGAGTGTTACTGTCACCTAGTAGGTAGAGGCCAGGGATTCTGCTACTGTTACAAGTGCACAGAACCCCGTTGGAAACTGTGCTTTCCCAATGAGGTGGTATCACCTTCATAGGGACAAAATTTGGCTCTTGGTGTGGATGTGTGAAAAAAAAAATCTTACTTTATGTACAAAGTCCCAATATACACATAATACATAAATATACAGTATATCTGTGATATTAGCATTTCATGGAGGAGTTGATTGCGGGGAAATCTAGGCAATAATAAAATACAGGGTGACAAACACTGGTCACATAGCCACTCGTTGGCTATGTGACTTTGAGCAGGTTGTTTCTATTTAAGTCTCAGTTTGCCCACCTGTGAATTGGAGACAACAGTAGTATCACTTTGTGGGTGTTTTGTAAGGATTAAATGAGAGGATAGCTAGAGGTGCTGAATCACAGGAAGCATTCTGAAGATCCACTGTTCTCATTGTCATTATCTGTATCCTCTGGCTAGTAAGTGGCTGACATAAGTTCACCATAAATAGGCTGACCAGATGTACCACTTTAAAGATTTATTTTTATTGTTTTTGACAGAGAGAGAGAGAGAGATACAGAGAGAAGGGGGAGGGCCCAGAACAGTCTCCATAGTTGCACATCATTGGTTTTTCCATAGTTTCATTCCATAGGTGGGCGTGGGGCTGCACAGGGCAGGAACTGGACCGGGATCTCACCCCGGTGAGAACTGAACTGGGGGCACTCCCCAGTTCAGCATATGGATCCTTGGTCCCCAGGGCTGCAAAGTGAGCACTTAACCCTCTGAGTCATCCTGGCTTTCCCCAGATGTACCACTTTAAGTGGAACAGAAAACAATGGTACTATCCCTTTTCAAACAGTACTTTTTTTTTTTTTTTAAGATTTATTTTATTGATTTTTGACAGAGAGAAACACAGAGACAGAGAGAAGGGGGAGGGCCCAGAGCAATCCCCAATGTTGACATTAGTTTTCCATATAGTTTCACTCCACAGGTGGGCACAGGGCTGCGCAGGGCAGGAACTGGGCTGGGAACCTCCCACATAGGTCCCGGCAAGAACTGAACTGGGGGCACTCCCCAGTTCAGCATGTGGGTCCGCATGGGCAGGGGCTGGGATTCGATCCCTGGTCCCCGGGGCTTCAAAGCGAGCGCTTAACCCGCTGAGCCATCCCAGCTTTCCCTCAAACAGTACTTTTCAAACAGTACGTATGGTCAGCCTACTGACACCTTAAATTTAGCCTAGTAAGACTAGGCTGACCATACATACTATTTGAAATGGAACAGTACAGTTTTCTGTCCCATTTAAAATGATACATCTGGTCAACCTATCCCTAAACGTTTTGCCAATAAATAATCATAACTAACATTCAGTGAGTGCTTACTGTGTTCAGACACTTCTGAGCTTTCATATGCCCATTCATGAGATGCGTAGTATTATACCCATTCTACAAGTGGTAAAACAGATTCAATGAGAGGAAGTGACTGGCCCAAGGACAAATGACTAAGTGTCAGAAACCAGACTCGAGCCTGGGCCATCCTGGGCCCAAGGACAGCAGGGCCAGCAGGTAGAAAGGTATTCACCTGTTGAACACTTAGAGATTGGCCTATTTTTCTTATTTAAAGCAAACTTCTCTCCTTTCCCTAACCCCTAAGAGCCACAGGCAGATTGGAGTCAGTAGGTCTGGAATTATGACCAGCTGGCTCACTTTGTTCAAGGGTCTTCACCTCTCTGAGTCTCAGTTTTCTCATCTGTGAAGGGGTTAATGTGCCCCCCCCCCCACACACACACCATGGTCACAGTGGCTGGGCATGCAGAGTCACCACTGGGGCCCCATAAAGTCTCCAGGCCTCTGCATTGGTGTGTCTGTGTGGGAGTCAGTGCTGAAGGGAGGTTGGTTTCTTGAGGTCATTTCATGAACTGTAGGGGCTGCAATTCTAAGAGGTGCCTCAGGGATTCTGAGGAGTGTTTTGAGGCTATGACCATACATCTAGGCTGTCTAAGAGTTATAAGGCATGCCTCAGAAGCTGTGGGGGTGCATTCTGGGAGACCACCAAGGACTGCGGGTGCATCATGGATTCTGGAGGTAGCCTAGGGTTGTAAATTAGAATTGTTTTAGGAGCTCTGGAGGAATCTAGTTGTGCTCTGGGATTTTGGTGCCATCTCCATGGGTATGGTAGCACTTCCTGAGTCTGAAGGCACCTGTGAGGTTATGTTGGGGGTCTCTGCATTTGTGGGGGCATGTTAGGGATGCTGTGGAGATACTCCAGGATTGAGGGACATCTGATTTGTGGCTGGGGGATTCTGGTGGTGCTCTGGGTGGTCTCTGAGTGACTTGGGGATGGTGGAGGTGCTCTAGAGGACTTGGGGGGACATCTGAGGAACTATAGCAGTGGTCCTGGGATCTGAAGGGGTTTCTGGTGGGTTCTCAGAACACCCCTCACATTTGTAGGTGCATCCTGGGATTCTTGAGGTGCTGCTGAGGTTTGTGGAGATGTTTCAGTAACAATGAGAACACCACTAGGAAACATCTGGGGAGCTATGGGAGTGTCCAGGGTCAATGGGGGTCTCTCAGAGCACTTCTGGGTTTTGTAGAGGAACCCAAGGATTTTGGGTATACTCTTGGGTTGTGTGGTGGTGTCTCAGGGATATTGGGGACACTCCCTGGGATTGTGGGAACATCTGAGGAACTTTAGGGACACCCTTGAGGTCTGTGGGGCCTCTCAACACCAAGGGGATAAGTGAGAGCTTCCCAGAGTGCACCAGGTGTTTGTAGAGACACTTCCGAGATTGTGAGGACGTCAAAGGGACTACGGGAGGTGGTGGGGCTGGAGTTTGCGGGTTGACCCCGCTGCAGCCCTGCGGCGCCCCCATGTCCGCCCCGCCCAGGGGCGGCCCCAGCACGAAGCCGGAAGGGCCGAGGCAGCCGCTTGGGGTGGGGCACATGGGCCCCAGGGCTGGGCAGCCGGCCTGCGTGGGCCGCGCCCGGGGCAGCGCTGCTCCCCAGCGCCCGCCAAGGCAGGGCCACCCCGCGCCCCCCGCGGCCATGACGCGGCCGCGCGGCCTGGGCTGCATCCCCGAGCTGCAACTGGCGGCCTTCCCGGCGGCGGTGGCGGTGGCCGAGGACGAGGCGTTCCTGCTGGAACCCCCGGCCCCGCGCGCGCCCCGCTGGCCACGTTCACCTCCCTCTTCGCCTGTGTTCTTCGCAAGCCCGTCCGCAACTCTCCGCAGGCGCCTTCGGCTTCTCCGCAGCTTCCAGGATTTCAGCCGGCAGGCGTGGGCTGGGTAAGTGCGCCCGGGTGGCCGTGTGTTCGAGTCTCCCTTGGCCATCTGACGCGTGCCGGTGTCTGGGGTAACTGGCTCTGCCCAGCCTTACTTTTCCTCTTCTGTCACAAGGCAGCGATAAAAATCATCACTGCCAGCCAGGGTTGCCGTGGAGACATCTGATAGGGCATGCAGTAGGCGCTCAATAAAACCACGTTCGTTCCACTTCCTGTGCAGACCTGAGGTTGTGGTCAGGTTCTGGGGGAACGAGGCCAACCTGCCACCAAGGGTGATGTGAGGACGAGTATGCAGTTCTGTTGGCCTCAGTCGAACGGCCTGAGAAATGGGGCCAGAGGTGCCCTCGGGGTTGCTTTGCCAGGAGGCTCGTTGGTCATCGCGTGCACTGGGTACGGAGGGCAAATGGAAGTTTCTTTTCTGGCCAGACCCGGGTGGGCTGCAGGGGCCAGCAGCCTGGGCGTGAGGAGGCTGGCGGCTGCATCCAGTCTCACTTCCCAGTGTCCCTTTATCCTGGAAACCGAGTGGGCACGGGCTAGCGCTGGGTTTTCTCCAGAGCCAGGAGAGGGCCCTCTTCCTGCCCCCTTATCCCCACTCTCCACATGCACGTGTTTAGAACCAGAGTCCGGAGACACAGACTGGGAGAAGGCACTGCGGGGATAAGACACGGACCCAGAGAAAGACATGGGGACGGGGAGAGAAGAGGAGGAGGGTCGGGGCTTCTGGGAGCCCCTATGGGGCCGATAAGGGGGGTGGTGGGGGACATAAGTGCCGCTCTCCGGTTTTCACTGTGTCTGTCTCCACTTATCTGTGTCTCTCCTGTCTCTGTTCTGTCCTCCAACTCCGCCTCCCCTGTATCTGTCGTCCCTCCCCCGGTTTTTTGTCCAAACCCCACACTCTGCGGGCACGGGCATCTCATTTCCCAGGGGCACAAAGCGCTCAGAGACCTGCGGGCCCAGTTGGACATCAGGATGGGGAAGGGGGAAAGGGGAAGGGGGAAGGCGGGGCGAGAGGCGAGGCGAGGCGGGGCGGGGCAGGACCGCGGAGGGGAGGGGGCGGAGATGGGGCGGGCCCCGAGCCCTGGAAACTGGAGCCCGGGACATCCCCCACTCCCACCCCAGACCAGGGGGATGGGAGGCAGGCGCGAAGTGTGCGCAGAGTTCCACAGGGCCCTGCAGGAGGAGGCAGGCGCGACGCGGAGCCCGCCCAGCGCAGCGGACGCGAGGACGCCTGAGCGCCCGGGGCGGTGCCTGGGGGGGGTCACCAGGAGGGCAGGTGTGGAGGCAGCCCCAGCTGCGGCCGCAGCCACCTCAGGCCTGGCGAGCAGTGCACGCCACACCACGGTGCAGCCGTCCCCATGCGCGCCCCTACAGCGCTTGGCACCCATGCGCTCCAGCTCATCACGCCGGGCCTGGGCCTGGCCCCGGCCCCCTGCCCTAGCGTTGCCCCACGCGAGCCCTGAGTCTCTGGTCCGCTTCTTCAGCGACGAGGAAACCTGTTGGCACCCTGCAGGCAGATCTGTCAGGTGGGTGGCCTGCGGCCAGTACCCCTTTTTTTCCACCAGAGGGCTCTGGCTGCTGGTAGGGGTGTCTAGTTTGCCTTGGGGAGTCCCCAAAATGGTTTTCAGGGTCTACTTTGAGCTCTACCCACCTCCCTGGCCCTAAACGTCTGGGTACTGCCCAGGGCTTCCTGCAGGTGGCTTCAAAAATGGGTGCTGGGTCCTGCTCCCTTTCTGCCTGCCCAAGATGGGATCCCCTCACCCTCTTTGTGCCCCTAAACCTGGCTTCTGGCACTCAACCTTGTAGCAAGTATGGGTGTCCAGGGTCACCTGGGCTCCACTCCCAGGCCACCGGCCTCCAGCCAGATCCCTGGGGCTTTACCCTTCCTCTCTCCTTGCTAGGCTGCCAGGCTGAAAACCAAGCTGGGCTGGGGGTGGGGAGGAGGTTCCTGCTGGAACCCTGGGGGTAGTTTAGAATCCCCTGGACAGTGCTGGGGCAGAGAATGGCCTTTAGGTTCTCAGAATTCTTGAGGTACTCCAGACATATACTTGTTCCCTTCCACTAACCTTTTTAGACACCTACACACACTTGCTCCCCAACACTGACACACAATTCTATATACACAGCCACACACAGGGCAACCGGGGTCACCCAATGTTTACTATGCTGGGCATGGGTCTCCTGGGTGGTGGGGACACAAAGAGAATCCCACAGTTGACCCTGGCCTTTGATACACTGCCCAGCCTGCAGGAACACATTCTCACTGCAACACACACCCAGGCCCAATTCCCAGCACACGGCTTACCCATAGGAGTACACCTGACACCCACTCAGGGGTCAGGGACAGTCACAGCACATGTGTGACACTCAGGTACACCCTCAAAGTTACCTAAGCTCAGAGACACAGATTCTTGCAGGCACCATGAACACCCAGACCCCACTTACACACACAGAGGTACAAATCCACACAGACACCTATATGAACACAGGTGCTCCCAAGCACTGCCTCACCCACATATTCACACACCTTCCTTGTACATCCAACCCCACTAACAGCCATGTCACCTGGCACCACTCACCTCCTGGCAGACACACCACAGTGCTCGCCTTCAACCTCTGTGTGACCTTCACAAAGTAAATGCCAGGCCTTTCTATAAGGGCTGCCTGGCACCTCCTACAAGGGAGTCAGGTAGAGTGGGGCAGAGCCTGGGGAGACAGCAGGCCTGCCTGGAGAGAGATAGACACCCAGTGGTTTAGCATGCAACTTTGTAGCCCTACTGCCCAGGTTTGAATCCTTGCTCTATCACTAGTCAAGTTATTCATCCTTTCTGTGCCTCAGTTTCTCTGTCACTGGAAAATAGGGATGAGTGCATGTCCAGGCATAGCACAGTGCCTAGGGTGTGGCATTCAAAAGCAGTTAGCTACTTTGTTAGGATTTTTACCAACTAGAACATGTCCTGTTTTTGTTGTTTTTTTTTTTAGATTTATTTGATTTTTTGACAGAGTGAGAGAGGGAGAGACAGAGACAGACAGAGAAAGGGGAGGGCCCAGAGCAGTCTCCATAGTTGTGGGTCATCAGTTTTTCGACATGGTTTTGTTCCACACAGATGAGTGGGGGCAGCGAAGGGCAGGAACTGGGCTGGGGGCCTCCCGCATGGGAGACATGGCCCCTCGAGCCAGGGTCTGAACTGGGGGCCAAGAACCAAACTGGGGGCCTCCTGCATGGGAAGCACACCTCAGTGCAGCATATGGGTCCACACAGGCCGGGGCCGGGATTCAATCCTTGGTACCCAGGGCTTCAAAGCAAGTGCTTAACCCACTGAGCCATCCCGGCTTCCCATGTCCTGTTTTCTTGCTCCCCCCTACCCTACCCCAGCTTGCTTGTTTCCCATTGGCCCCTATAGCAGAATTTTTTGAAGCCTGGATCTGCTCCTGGGCTGCACAGTACTCCAGAGGCCCAATTTGATGCTCAGGAGCCCCGCTGGACAGGCCTAGAGGCCCCAGATGGGTAGAGGCAGGTAGCAACTTTACCTGAGAATGACAAGTGGTCAGACTGTCCCAGGAGGAGTTTTGGATCGGTCATTTTCCTTCCAATGGAGTGTCTGGGCATGAGGCTGTGATGTCAGAGCCTGTCGGCTGCCCTTGACACTGGTTTATGGCTGGGGGTCCCATTGGGACATCTCTGGTACAGCCTCTAGCCTGATCTGGGGTCACTTTGAATAGCAGCAGGCCAGGGAGGGGTGACTTTCTACTACCTGGGGGTCTGATTCTGGGGGGTAGCTGAGATCCCCTTACTCTCAGGCTGCAGTTCAACAGGCCTAATCCCCTTTGCCCTGCCCTTCAGCAGCCCAGGGGACATCGCTCCCAGGAAGCCTCTTCCAGCCTCCTCTAGTCTCCTGCTTGCAGTGAGCTGAGTCCCCTGGGGCGGTACTATCCGACTGAGATGTTAGTTGGGCATCATCTGGCGCTTGGGTTTCACCTTCCCTAAACTGCATTTCAGTTCCTAGGGCAGAGGAGGGGTCCTCCCCACATATGTGTGCTCCGTGCCCCTTCCCAGTGGCACTCAGCGGAGCCGAAGGTATCCAGGCTGGGACTTGGGAGACAGGACATGGTTCTCAGGCAGCAGCCACCAAACTCTCACTGCCCCTCTATGCTTCAGTCTCCTCATTGAACTGGGATGTTACTAGACCCCAGCTCACAGAGTTGGTGGGAGATATAACTGGGTTCACGTGTATAAAGCACTTTGATAATGCCAGGCCCACGGTGAGTACTCAGTGTCTTGTTATTATTACTGTATACCTGAAAGGATCTTATCCTGGAACCTGGTACACAGCAGGTGCTCAATAAGTGGGCATTACTATCAAAGGCCCAAACTCATGATTAAGTATTTCAGTTTAAGGTGTGTTTTAAAAATTTCTTTAAAGGAATAACATAAATCACCTTTTTTAGTATGCATCTGTATGAAGTTTCTTTTTATTGTGGTAAAATATAAATAACATAAATTTTTCCACTTTATTTTTTTTTAAGATTTATTTTACTGCTTACTGCTTTTTTTGAGAGGTGAAAGAGAGAGAGAAAGGGAGAAGGGCCCAGAGCAGTCTCCATAATTATACATAATTCATAATTAGTTGTGACATGGTTTCACTCCACACAGATGGATATGGGGCCATGTTGGGTGGGAACCAAACTGGGGGCCTTCCACATGGGAGGTGAGCACCTTTTTCACAGAGCCATCTCGGTGGTTATCAGTTGCACCACAGTTCAGCATATGGGGTTTGCATGGGCTGGGGCTGGGAATTGAACCCATGTCCTGGTGCTTGTGAGGCAAACTCTCAACTGCTGAGCTATCCTGGCATCAGTCCACTTTAACTATTTTTGAGTGTACAATTCAGTGGCATTAAGTACACTTACATTGTAGTGCAGCCATCACCACCATCCATCTTTAGAACTTTCTCATCTTCTCCAACTGAAACTCTATTAAACACTCACTCCTCATTCCCTCCCCTAGGCCCACCCATCATTCTACTCTGTCTATGAATCTGACTCCTCTAGGGACCTGATATAAATGGAGTCGCACAATATTTATCCTTTTGTGTCTGGCTCATTTCATTTAGCATAATGTTTCCATGTTGTAGCATGTGTCCGAATTTCCTTTTTAAAGACTGAATAGTATTCCATTGTATGTATATATACACCACATATTCTATATCCATTTACCCATTGATGGATACAAGTTGTTTCTACCTTTTGTCTATTGTGAATAATGCTGCTCTGAACACTGGTGTATGAGGAACTGTTTTGAGTTCCCACTTTTAATTCTAGAAGAATTGCTGGATTACATGGTAATTTTATACTTACGTTTTTGAGGAGTTGCTAAACTGTTTTCTGTAGTGGCTGTACTATTTTTACATTCCCACTAGCAATGCACAAGTATTCCATTCTCTCCACATCCTCACCAACACTTATTTTCCTTTTTTAAATAATAGCCATGTTAATGGGTATGCACTGGTATTGCACTGTGGTTGATTTGCATTTCCCTAGCGAGTAATGGTGTTGAGCATCTTTCCATGTGCTTATTGTTCATCTGTGTATCTTTGGCGCAATGTTTGTTTAAGTCCTCTGCCTACTTTTTAATTGGCTTGTTTTTGTTGTTGTTGTTGTTGAGTTTTTGTTCTTTATATATTCTACATCCTTATCAGATACGTAATTTGCAGAAATTTTCTCCCATTTAGTGGACACTCTCAGAATAGTGTCCTTTGAGGCACAAAAGTTTTTAATTAATGAAGTCCAATTTATTTTTTATTTGTTGCTTGTTTTTTTGTGTTATATCCAAGAAGTCACTGCCAACTCCAATGTCATGAAGCTTCTAAGATTTTGATAGGTTTAGCTCTTATGTTTAGGTTTTTTATCTATTTTCAGTTCACTTTTGTGTATGGTATAAGGTACGGATCCCACTTTATTCTTTTGTGTGTGGATAACCGAATCCTGCCCCAGAGTCTTTGCACTTGCTGTTTCCTCACCTTGGAGTGCTTTCTACCACCTCCTGACCCGAGGCCTGCTCCTCATCTTTAGGCCCTGCTCAGATGTCACCTCCTCAGATGTCCGTCCTGCTTCAACTACAGCAGCTACAATTAGCTCTCCAGTAACTTGCAGTCATCCACCTAGTTTTAATTCTCTGTGTGGCACAATCCAGTTAATGTATTCATGTATTCATTCATTCATACATTTTATGATTCATTCAATAAACATTTATTGGGCATCCACTATGTGCTGTGCCATATTGTTAGCCCAAGGTATACAGCAGTGAACAAAGCAGACAAAAGCCTTACAGTGCTTAGTTCTAGAAGGTAAAACAAACAGTAAAGAAGTAAAATATGAAATATGTCAGTTAAGTAGTACAGTGATACCTTGGAATCTGAGCACCCCAAAACTCGAACAACTTGGAAGCCAAACGAAAAAGTCAAGCAAATTTTGCCTTGGAATCTGAACGCTGCTTTGGAATCCGAACGCCAACATGTTGTTTGTGTGGGCCGTATCGACTGTATGGCCCTGTAGCTTTATCCTAACACCCACTCATCTTGGAATGCGAACGTTTTGGAACTCTAACAGAGTTCTGGGACGGATTAAGTTCAAACACCAAGGCATCACTGTATTTTTTTAAAGAAGGGAAATATAAAACATTAGGACAGGGTTTGGAATTTTAGATGAGTTGGTCAAGAGAGCCCTCCCTGAGTAGACAGCATTTGAGCCAGTATTTGGCCTAAAGGAGGTGAAAGAGGAGTCAGAGATCTTGACGGGAGAAACAGCCTGTGCAAAGGCCCTGAAGCAGGAGTGTGCTGTCTGGAGTGTTTAGTGACTAGGGAGGAGGCCATGTGGCTGGAGCAGAGTGGAAGGTCACAGGGCAGGGCCTTGCAGGCCTCAGTGAGGACTTTGGCTTTTGCTCTAAGTGAACTGGGTACCATAGAAGGTTCTGAGCAGAGGAGGGATATGACCTGACTTAGGCATTCACAGGCTCCCTCTGGCTGCTAAGGGGGAACAGACTACGGGACAAAGGCAGAAGGCAGAGTGAATACACTGGTCCAGGCTAGGGATGAGGGAGTGCTGGCCAAGGAGGGGAAGAGAAGTGGACAGATTCTGAATAGATTTGGGCAGAGTCTGATTTGAGGTACAAAGGAAAGAATATAGCCAAGGAGGACCCCACAACTTTTGGAGTGTACACTGCTGTTAGTTTAAGCTGTTAATGTCATCTTTGTGAGGGGCAGATCATGGTCTGTCTTGGTCACTGCTATGTCCTCAACACCTGTAACGGCCTGACTCACAAAGACTCTTATAACTGTTTGATCTCTGCTGTTCTTTGTCTTTCATCTCTTTTAGTGTGACTATCTCCCTTTAATGTCCTTTATCTGCCCCCTACCCCTTCCAGGAATTCTGTCAGTCCCCTTGTTCCTCTTAACCTCCTCAACGCCATCTCAGCCCCCATGACCTCTGTTTCTTGCCTGCCCTTGCAGCTTTGAGACTGAGAATGGACCTTCGCCATCGCCCGGCCGCAGCCCCCTGGACTCGCAGGCGAGCCCGGGCCTTGTGCTGCACGCCGGGCTGGCCACCAGCCAGCGCCGTGAATCTTTCCTCTACCGCTCAGACAGTGACTATGACATGTCGCCCAAGACTATGTCCCGGAACTCCTCGGTCACCAGCGAGGCGTGAGCACCCCCTAATCCCACCTGCAAGCTCTTCCAGGCCTGTCCCTACCACAAGTTGCCATTCCCAACAAAGAGAGGGGGTCACTACCCAAGCCCCCAGACCTGTCCTTCCAGTGAAGGATAAACAGCCCCCTTTGCCCTGTCAAGGGCTCAGTCCCTTTATAGCATGTCTAACCTGTGAGCTCCCATCCCTATCTCTGCCCCCCAGCCAGCCACACTGAACCCCTCACTCAGGCCCAGCCCCCACCCATGGCCATATGGTCCCTACCCACCCAACCCACCCAGTGGCTGCTGGGGCCTTACCCCACCTCATTCTGTGTCTCCAGCAAAGGGGGAGCACCCACCAGTGGAGCCCCTCAGCCACTGCTTCCACCCAGTGTCCTCCTCAGCTGAGTCCCATCTTCCTTCCTTCCTCCAGCCTTCCCTGATCTGCTCAGCTCCCTCCCCTCATTGGATCCTCCAGCCCTGCCCCTGCCCATCAAGGTACCCACCTCATAGGCCCCCCTTCTTGCCCTCTGCCTTTCTCCACCCACTGCTCTCACCAGCCCCTGCAGCATGTCCACCCTTATGAGGTGTAAGTGCCCTCTCCCCACCCTACTCCACAGAGCTCCCTCTCTGCCCAACAGCCTCCCCAGGCCCAGCCCCCACAGACCTTGCCCTAGACTTGCTTCACTGGCACCCCAGGCCCTCCTCCCAGTTCCTTTGGCATTCCACAGTGAGGGTCCCTGACCTGCTCCTGTCCTTGATTACAGGTATGCTGAGGACCTCATTGTGACGCCATTCGCCCAGGTGAGAGCCCTCCACCTGAGGAGGGAAGGGGCTCCAATCCTCCCCACACGTGGGGACAGGGCCCCAGCCCCAGCTCCCCTCTCCTCACTGCTGCTCCTGGTCCCAGGTGCTGGCCAGTCTCCGGAGTGTTCGCAGCAACTTCTCACTCCTGACCAATGTGCCCATTCCCAGCAACAAGTAAGTCGAGGCTGGACCCCAACAACCATGATCATGAAGCTAAGCACCCCTGAGTTCCACTTTCAACTCTGCTGTGTGACCTCAGGCAGGCAGTTGACCCCTCTCTCTAAGTCTCTGTTTAATTCTCTCTGAGCCAGTAAACAAAGCATAGCTACTTGAATGCCTAAGACACAGGAACTTATAAATAAAGAGCGCGGGGTCTGGACACGGTGCTGAGGCCATGGATAGCTAGCTGGCCAGCCCAGCCTTGGGGCCACTCCTGCTCTCATGGTAACTTGCTGGGCAGACAGCTCCCTGTGGTGCCTCTTCCCCCATAAAATGGGGGTTTAACAGCACCTCCACTAGATAGCTGCTGTGAGGAGTCCAGGTGATATACAGAAAGTGCTAGAACATTGCCCAGGACATAGTGCTCATTACATAGGAGTTGTTCCTATTTTGGGTCAGGGGTATGGCTGAGAGCTGCTGGTCCCTCTGGGAGGGAGGGTGCAGAGCCATCCTCAGAAAGTTCACAGAGTGGGGGAGCAATGGTCAAGGAGGGACACAGGAACTGTGGAGACACAGAGCTGACCCCACCACTGATGAGCTGTGTAGGCTCCAGGGAGCAGATCTACCCCCCCCCCCCGATCTGTTTTCCTCGTCTGTAAAATGGGTTCTTATGGGGCTCTTTGAGGAGCTGCAGGCAGAGTACATGGCAGCATGCCTGGGACACTGAGTGCTCAGAAGAAGGAATATCAGCACTGTCATGGCGAAGGGGTGGCAGGGATCTGGAGGGGCCCAGGCTGGCACTGGAGCCCCATTTCTTTGCAGGCGGTCCCCGCTGAGTGGCCCAATCCCTGTCTGCAAGGCCACACTGTCAGGTAACTAAGCCCAGGGGAAATGGAAAAGGGCCACTCTGACTGCCCCAGTGGGGGTCCCTCACCCAGGGTGGTTGACTCACCCCCCTTTCCAGCAGCCCACTCACCTGGCAGACCCCATCACCACAGATTGGGGCGTGTTGGGGTCTGCCTGTGGCTCAGTCACCTCCCCCGCTGCCCCTTCTCCAGAGGAGACCTGTCAGCAGTTGGCCCGGGAGACGCTGGAGGAGCTGGACTGGTGTCTGGAGCAGCTGGAGACCATGCAGACATACCGCTCAGTCAGTGAGATGGCGTCCCACAAGGTGAGGGGCCAGGGGTGCGCAAAGCTCCATGGGGAGGGACCCGTCCATGAACAGGGCCTATGGGATGGGGTCAACCCCTAGGTGGGGCCAACCCCTGGGTGGCAGCTTCAGGACTTGTAGTTCCTATAGATTTGGACTTCTCCCAGGGACATAGGAACCTGGTGTGCAGGGGTTTGAGTGTATCTGGCTGCACACCTGTCTGTAGTTGACTGTCTCTCTTGGAGAGGGGTTCTGTGCTTATAAGGTCTATGGGGTGTGTATCTGTGGCTGCTGGTTTGTTGGCTACACATTTGCAGCACAGGTGTGTTCCAAGAGTTTCTTTCAGGAGTGGCATACAGATGTGTGCCTATGGATGGTGTGTGTGTACACAGGTGATTATGGGGCCTGTGTGTGGGGTTGTGCTAGAGGGATGTGTATCTCTACAGGTGTGAGTTGGTCCGAGTAGAAATATGCATATCTCCATGTGTTTGCAACTGTGTGTGTATTTGTGTGTATGCATACTTACATGGCTGCTGGGGAGGGTGCAAGGCTTCTGTGTGCAGCTGTGCAGGCTGTGCACTGCATAATTCCAAGGGGCACCATTCAGAAAGCAAGCAGTGTTAATTGAATGATGCTTCCTGAAGTTATGAGTATGCGGCATGGTGGCAGCCCCTGTAGGAGGATGCCTATCAGGAAATGAGTGTGCAGGTCGGGGGTGTCTGTGTTGGGGGTGCATATGCCTGTGGGTGGAGGTTTGTCTGGGAACATATAAGTGTGAGGGCGATTGTGTCCCTGAGGATGTATTGAGCATCTGAGAGTGACTGTCTCTCTGAATGTGTATCTATGAGTATATATCTGTGTGTGTGTGTGTGTGTGTGTGTGTGTGTATTCCCTTATGGATTTGTCAGAGTACATTTGTATCTAAGGCCACATGGATATGGTGTTTGTTTGAAAGCATGTCTGTGGGTGCGATAACTATGTGTCTGTGTGTCCAGTGTCTAGGTGTTTGTACATCGGTGTATGTCTCCACATCTGGGTGTGGGTCTGTGTTTTTGAAAGGAGTGTGTCTGAAGACATTTGTATCTGTGTACTCAACTGTATACCTGTAAATATGTTGCACATCAGAGTTATGACTTTGGGGGTGAGGGGCAGGGTCAGTGTAGACTGAAAGCATTAGAGTATCTGTGTGTGTTTGGGTATGTCAAGTGCCTGGCTGTGTTGGTGTGGAAGGTGTGTCTCAGAGTGTTTGTGTGTCTAAGTGTATGGAGCATCTGGTTGTGTGTCTTTGTCTCTTAAGTGTGTCCATGGAAGGGACACATCCTCTTGAAGGGGTGTGTGCTGCCCTGTTTATCCCCAACAGCCCCACCTGGGTCCTGGCCAAGGTCTGTGGGCTCCAATGCCCCTTTAACACCCCCCCCACTCAGTACCAGCTGACATCACATGTAGCCTGCCAGTGCTGCAGTGAGCACGCACACACAGACACACACACTCACAGGACACATACGGAGCCCCGAGCCTCTGAAGCTGCCTCCCGGGATCCTCGCCTGCCCCTCCCCCCATGGGCAGGGGTCCCTGGCCACCTCCAGCCACTGTTGCTGGGGGGCCCATAGGGGCCAGAGGCTGACAGACTATGTAACCAGGGCTGCCACCGGGAGCGCGGAGGGGAAGGGAGCCCCCAGCCCTGCTGGGCTGGCCCAGGCCCCTCCGCGGCTCCCCCTTCCATTGCCCACCTACCCAGCACCCCACCCCCACCCCAGACGGTGGCTGTTAAACCCAGGATTCCCCAAGCCCAGCCTCTGTGTGCGGCAGCCCTGAGCAGGGCTAAGATTCCAAGATGCCCTTGGTGGATTTCTTCTGCGAGACCTGCTCCAAGCCATGGCTGGTGGGCTGGTGGGACCAGGTAGGAGACCCTGGAGTGGAGGATGGGCTGGAGACCTGGCCCTAGCCCTCTGACCTCTGACCCTTTGCCTCCCCCCCCACCACCCTGTCTGGAATTGTATGTGCAGCTGTGCACGTGTGTGGCCTGGAGGTGAATGCTGTGACTGTCTCTGTGTGTGGCTCAGGGCTGTGCATAGAAGGAGGGTGGCTGCGGGGTCTTTCTCTGGCTGACAGTGCACATATCTGTTTGTCTTCAGTGGTGGACCACCTGCCCGTATGTTTGTTTCTGTGGCCCTGTCTCAGATCATATGGCTCTGATTGTGATGTTATGTGTTGGGCATGTTTGTGAGCCTAGAACTATGATTTTTCTGGGGCATGTGACCCCAAGTATCAGTGACCACCTTGTAAGGGCCCTCGATTTATGTGTCTTGAGCTGTGTAGAACTGTGTAACACAGCAATCTGTGACTCAGTGTGTGGTTTGTGACTTGTGGGTCCATCTTGTGTATGTGTGTGTGTCTATGTGTGCCCAGGGTCTCTGGGCAGCACTGGGAGGAGTGAGCACCCTGCCCTGGTGTGGGCTACACGGGCTCACCCTTCCTGCCCAGCTTCCCTCCTACCTCTCTGGACAGAGTCGGCTTCTGCTTTGGGGGTGCTTTGGTAGAGCTTCGGGGCAGGGAGTGGATGCCCTTTCTCCTCCTTGTACAATGTCACAGCATAAACTATGTGAAGTGGCATAGAGGGACCAGGAGAGGCCTCAAGCCTGATTCTGGGTATACTTTGTGCATCTGGCATGTCTACCCCTGAAGTTTGGGGAGAGGGGGCTCTTATGGGAACCCCCCCCCCACCTCCCCTGGGTGATTGAACTAGGATTTCCTCAGCTCACTGTTCTCCCCTGCCCCGGCTAAACCTTTTCTTCACCCAGAACTTGGAGACTGTGTTTCCTCATTCAAATTGGGCAGGGGGCTGAGGACCAGGACCCCTAGGGAGTTGGGTTCATGTCTGGGAGACCCGGGCCAAGGGTAGCTCTGGGAAGGCAAGGGTTAAGGGGCATGTGGCCTGCCTCCCCTTTCTCCCAAGCTTAGCAGCTGGTTGGAGGAGAGTTGCTAAGGAGACTCCCATCACCATGGCAACGGGATTCTCCTGATACTCCATTGGTTCCCTGTTAGTTAGGAGCCCCTCCCTTCCACAGGTACTCCTCTGGCTCCTTCTTGCAGGGCAGAGAGGTTGGGGGAGCCCCCTACTTCAGGCAAGGAGGGTTATATTAAATCCTGACACCCCTAGCCTGGGGACCTCCATCCAGAGCTGGGAGGAGATGAAGGGGTGACTTCTCCCCTCTTAACAGCCTGCTGGGGTCTCTGTTAGCTGAACAGAGAAGTAGGAGGGACTCATGGAGTCTTTAGAAGTATCTTGGGAGGGGCTGACTCCCCCCTCCTCCATGACTCCATCATTTCTTCCCTCTTGCCTCCCTCACATTAGTTCAAGAGGATGCTAAACCGTGAACTCACACACCTCTCAGAGATGAGCAGGTCAGGAAACCAGGTCTCTGAGTACATCTCCACCACATTCCTCGGTAAGTGAAGAGCAGCACGTGGCAGGGTTACAGACCTAGGATGGAATGGACCCCCAGACACTAGGTCCTATTGATCATATTTGCCAAAGGGAGGGACCCTGACTCTTTATTCCCCAGAGGCTGAAGTCACCACATTCAAGAATTCCCATACTCATGATGCCCCCAAACTCAGTGGGACCCCAACTTCTGTAGAACCTCCACATTAAAAAATATCTCCAAACTGAAAAGCCCTTCCAAACTCAGTGGAACCCCAATGGAACTCTCAAACTCAAGACCCCAGGAAGCCCCCAAACTCAAATAGAATTTCTAAACTTTAAAATGCCTCCAGGCTGAAAAGCCCCACCAAATTCAACAAAAACTGCAAAGTTGGATTCCCCCTAAAATTCAGAAGACCCCCTAAAATTCAAGAGAGATACACTACCTTAGAAGGGATCTCAAACTTAAGAGAACCTTTATCCTGAAGACTCCACAAAAGACCCTAAAACTTAAAAAAATTTCCGAGCTTAAACATCCTTCCAATTCAATAGAATCCTCAAAATTGTGTCACCCCCCAAATTCAGCAGACTCCCCAAACTTTATTTTTTATTTTTATTTATTTATTTATTTATTAAAAAAAAATATTTATTTATTTATTTTTATTTTTTGATAGAGAGAGAGAGAGATACAGAGACAGATCCCCAAACTTTAGATTCTCAAATTAAATCAAATTTTCAAGCTTAAGAAGTTGGAAGAGAAGGATGCCAGAATAGCTCAGTGGTTGAGCACTTGCCTTGCAATTGCAAGGTCCAGTGTTCAATTCCTGGCCCTGGCCCATGCAAACCCATATGTTGAATTATGGTGCAAATGGTAACTGCCTGGATGGTAGCGAAAGTTCTCACCTCCCATGTGGGAGGCACCTGGTTTGGTTCCCACCCCACGGGCCCCCACATCCACCTGTGTGGAATGAAACCGTATCACAACAAATGATGTGGTTCCGTTAGTACAACTATAAAAACTGCTCTAAGTCCTTCCTCCTTCTCTCTCATCTTTTCCCAAACAATAAAATAAAATAAATCTTAAAAAAAAAAAAAAAAAAAGAACCTGAAAGAGATTCTTCTCCAAATTATTTTGAATTTCCTAACTCAAATCCAGTACAGTACAATTCCCCAAATTTATTGGAACCTTCCAGGTCATGAGAACCTGCAATTCATCCTAGCGTCTGAACTTAAGATCCCAAGCTTAAGATATCTTCTACAATCTCAGAATAATTTTACCCTTGCAATTTATCACCAAAGATCACCAAATTCAGGAGACCTACCTGCCCAGCAAGCTTTAGACAAGGTTCTGGGGGAAGCTGGGAAGGTTCAGCAGGTTAAGTGCTCGCTTTACAGCCCTGGGGACCAAGGATCAAATCCCAGCCCTGGCCCATGTGGACCCATATGCTGAACTGGGGTGTGCCTCCCATGCGGGAGGCCCTTAGCCCAGTTCCTGCCCTACCCGGTCCCCGCCCACCTGTATGGAAAGAAACCATGTGGAAAACTGATAACATACAACTATGGAGACTGCTCTGGGCCCTCCCCCTTCTCTCTGTCTCTCTTTGTCTCTCTTTCTGTCTCTGTCAAAAACAATAAAATAAATCTTAAAAAAAAAAAAAAAAGACAAGGTTCTGAGTTTCAAATGCTCCTACCAGTAGGGGTGTGGCTGTGCTGAGTTCTGAGATCCAGCCAATGGGAGCATGGCATGCAAATAACCCCTACTAGGCCCTGTCATTGGTGGGTCTCAGGTCACAATGGGTGACCCTGGCTAGTCTCAGGTGGCTGTGGAAAGCTTAGGAAAAGGGCTCTGGGTGCTGGCTTCCAGGCAGACTGGTGTCCCTGGGTAGTGGTGGGGGTCCATAGAGCCAAAGACCCCCCTTCCCTCCCTCCTCCCAGCACTGTCCATCCCCACCAGCACTCTTGTCACTATGGAGGTGTCTTTGCAGTCTGAGAAGCTTCCCTGCCTATCCTGGGCAGGCAGCAGCTCTCCGAAGCATACCCTCTCCACTTCTTGACTTCCCACGCCATCCCCCGTCAAACCTGGCAATTGGACTGGAGCCACTCCATAGCTCTGGGCTGGCCCTGGGGTCCCCACTCCAGCTCACCACCTGCCATAACAACTCCTGCCTCCCCTCTGGTTTCCAGCCCATGAGTAACCAACAGCCTGACACCCAGAAGTGGTCTGCTCTCCTGGGTGAGACTTTCCAGAGTAAATGGAATAGGGACTGAGGGCCAAGTAGGGAGTCTCTGTGGGGAACTCATGCTTGCCTCTCCTCCATTTTCTGCAGACAAGCAGAATGAAGTAGAGATCCCATCACCCACAATGAAGGATGGAGAAAAACAGCAAGCACCTCGGCAGAGGCCTTCCCAGCAGCCCCCACCCCCTGGGCCACAGTTCCAGCCCATGTCACAGATCACAGGGGTGAAGAAGCTGATGCATAACAGCCTGACAGACTCCAGCATCCCCCGCTTTGGAGTGAAGACGGACCAAGAGGAGCTCCTGGCCCAAGTGGGTGGGGCTCAGTGGGGCTTGGGCTGGAGAAGGGCAGGAGTTTCCTGGGGCCCAAGGAAGGACTGAGCATTGGATTAGCCTGAGATGAGAATTGGGGTATACAGGTCCCACCCCCCCGCTATCTGAAAGTAGAACATTCTCATGAAACCTTTCATAAACCAAAACAGCATAAAGCAAAGAAGCAGCTACCATTAATTTACATGTCTGTTTTGTTTACCATGATTGAAACACTTAATTACATTCGATTTTATAACAAGTCTAACACCCTTATGAGCTCTTAGGTTTTTCTGATACCTTAGGACACATCTTGCTAACAGATGCACAAAGTAAATTGAGGTAAAGCACAGATGCTCACAGACACCGTTCAAAGCCATGGTGGCTGGAAGCTAAGGTGCTGTGTGGTTCCTGGGGAAGGAGCTTGGCAAGGCCACTCTTGCTGCTCACGGTACTGCTGCCTCTACTGTGGCTGCTGCCAAACAAATGTTGAATGGTGTTTTTGCTTTTTGCCTTTATTTTTATAAAAGCAAAAATCCTCTTCGTATTTATTTCAGTTAGTGAAAACAGTACTAATGTAGGTCTTCTATAAAAGCGAGTGTCATAGCGTGAAGTTTTGAAAAGTTGGGGATACCTGTACCTGCTTTCTGAGACTCAGGAGCAGGAGGGGAAGGAGCTTAGCAGGGAGGTGGTCTCCGCTGGAGTTTGGCCTCAGCCTGACCCCACAGCTCTGGACTGTGAATAGCACCACAAGGCTGAGCCCATCTTGAGGGAAGAGTGCTGGCCTTTGTAACCCCATGCCAGTCACTGGCTGCGGGCTGCCGCCAGGGGGGACAGCATCTCCCCCTCCATACAGCTCCTTTGGGAGCAAAAACAGTTTTCTGGACAGTGGGGCAGCTGTGAGCTGTAGGGACAACAGTCCCAACAGCTGGGGGTTAAGTGCAGTGGACAGTGAAGGGGATCAGGGCAGAATCCCAGCAGTTTTCACCACAGGCCAGACCTGGATTTGGCTTCTGGCGCTTCTGAGAGTCCTTAAGCCAAGGAGCTCCCATGCTGATTTGTACAGTAGATGTGATGTACTCTCACTGGCTCACTCAGTTGACATTTATTGTAACCCTCTGTCAGCTAACACTGACCAGTGCTACATTAGGTCACCCAGTGTTTATTGAGCACCTTCTATGTGCTGGCACTGTTCTGGATCCTAGGAAGCCATTGGACAATTAATTAGCCCTTGTTTCTTTTCTCCCACTGGCACCCATGAGTGGTTTAGCTCAGAGGCTGAGCTGTGCTTTGGGGTTCACACCCCAGCTTTGCCGCTTGTGAGCTGCAAGGTCTTGGGTAAGTCATGTCACTTCTCTGCCCTTGCCAAATGAGAGCAAGTGCTTTGTACAGTGCCTGGGAGATGATAAGCACTTAATAGACAGTTGCTGTGGTTGCTCTTTTATTTCCCAGCCCAGGAGGACCTGGGCAGTAAATTCCGTGCCACTGAGCATGCCACCCACAGGGTAAGCAATAATGATGCTGCCTACAGACCAGAGCTATGCAGGAAAGAATCCAGAGGGCCCTGGGCCTCACAGTCTCTTGATCTCTGCCTCATCTCCTCCAGGAACTGGAGGACCTGAGCAAGTGGGGCCTGAACATCTTTCGAGTATCAGATTATGCTGGGGGCCGTTCCCTTAGCTGCATCATGTACATGATATTCCAGGTACAGTGGGCTGAGTAGGGCAAGGCGGATGGAGGGGCCAAGGCGGGGAGCTAAGGGCTGGCAAGGAGCTAAGGGCTCTTGGGATTCCCTGCCCCTCCACACCTGCCCTCAGGAACGGGACCTGCTGAAGAAGTTCCGCATCCCAGTGGACACAATGGTGACATATATGCTGACCCTGGAGGACCACTACCACCAGGATGTGGCCTACCACAACAGCTTGCACGCAGCTGATGTGCTACAGTCCACCCATGTGTTGCTGGCAACACCTGCGCTGGACGTGAGCACCGCCTGGCCCCGGTCTCCCCAACCCCATCAGTCTCTGTCCATCTCCGATCTCCTGCTTATCTCTCTGGTCTGAGGTCTCTGCCCACCTCTCTCTGATCCTTACCTTTCCTGACCCCTATCTTTCTTGACTACCCATTTTTCTCTCACCCTGGCTCTGACTCCACATCTGGGTAACCCCTGTGTCTCTGACCTCCCTCTCTGCCTCCAGGCTGTGTTCACAGACCAGGAGATTCTCGCAGCCCTCTTCGCAGCTGCCATCCATGACGTGGACCACCCTGGGGTGTCCAACCAGTTCCTCATCAACACCAGTGAGTGGCCCTCCGTGGGGGCGGGGACTGCCAGGCTGGAGGCGGGGCCTGCATGGCCCCTCCCTGTAGGGCTGCTCTGTGGGTCCTCCCTTCCCCTGACTGCCCACCGGGACCTGGGCTACAGATTCGGAACTGGCGCTCATGTACAACGATGAGTCGGTGCTGGAGAACCACCACCTGGCCGTGGGTTTCAAGCTGCTGCAGGAGGACAACTGCGACATCTTCCAGAACCTCAGCAAGCGCCAGCGGCAGAGCCTGCGCAAGATGGTCATCGACATGGTGGGCGGGGCAGGGGGCGGGGACAGGGAAGGAGAGGGTGCCTTTGATGGGTGACGCTTTGGGGAGGGCTGAGCCCAGGATGGAAAGGCTCCCCTGTGGGAAGAGGCATCTTTTGGCGGGATTTGTGGGGACAGGTTGTACCGAGTGAAAACTTCAGAGGCTCGGGTCAGTACAGCGAGCGATCAGCATCAGCAGGCCCTGTGACGCCCCCTTGCCCCCAGGTGCTGGCCACGGACATGTCCAAGCACATGACCCTCCTGGCTGACCTGAAGACCATGGTGGAGACCAAGAAAGTGACCAGCTCGGGGGTCCTTCTGCTGGACAACTACTCTGACCGAATCCAGGTGCTCCTCTCCTCCATCATATAAGGAGACTGGCCCCCTCCCCTCCCTTCCACCATTCAGGTCTGGGTTGTGGCCTTTCTCAGTCTCCAGTTCTCTTCTTTCCCTGTTTTTCTGTCTCCCCTCCCATCTCCCCCATCTCCTACCATTCTTCTTAATTCTTCCCTTTATTCATTAATTCCTTCCTGTCTCTCCCTTCCCCTCTCCCCCACCATCTCTTCTCTTCTTCTCCCTCACCTTCCCTCCCTTCTTCCCTCTATATTCCCCACCTCTCTCTGTCTCCAGACACCTCTCCCTACCTCCTCTTTTCCCTCCCTCCCTCTGCCCTTTCTTTTATCAACCCCTTTTTATCTCCCTTCTTCTCTCCCCCACTCATCTCCCTGTTTATGCCTCCATTTCTCTCCCATCTCCCTTCCACCCTCCCTCCCCCCTCTCCCTCCAAGAGGGGAGGTAAGCAATCCCGAGGCCTCAGATGGGAACTGACATGGCCTCTGAAGGTTCCCTGCCTCATACAGGTCTTGCGAAACATGGTGCACTGTGCAGACCTCAGCAATCCCACCAAGCCACTAGAGCTGTACCGACAGTGGACAGACCGCATCATGGCTGAGTTCTTCCAGCAGGGCGACCGTGAACGTGAGCGCGGCATGGAGATCAGCCCCATGTGTGACAAGCACACAGCCTCAGTGGAGAAGTCTCAGGTAGTGTCAGGGTGCAAATGGAAGGGAGCATGGCTGGCCTCCAGCCCCATCCTGGCCTGGAACTTCGAGCCCCGGGCGGTGCTGACCTACTTACTCCTCCACAACATCAAGTCTTAGTTTGTTTTTTGCTTTTCTATCTTGATGGGAAATATGCAACATTTTCTCCACCACAGAACAATCAAATTGAGACTCTGGGCACACAGGCCTGTATTCAGATTGCTCTAACTCATTTGTAGCAACCGCCATAGCATCAGTAATAATACTTAGCTGGCCCTTAGTTACAGACCTTATGTCGATTCAGCCTCTGTTTCCAATATCATGACTGGCCACTGATATTGTTCTTGATTTTTGGTGGATTTTGAAACGAGGTGAAATGACTTGTCTTCAGTGTATGCCCTTTTAATTTAACAAGAGGGACAAGAACACAATCTTATAAAAGACTCAACATTAAAGTGTGAATGTAAGTTTCTCACCCTCTCCACTTCTAGTCTCATCCTGGGAGACCCCCCTTTCCCAGTTTGGTCTGTGTTCCCTTCCAGACGGGTTACCCAGCCTCAGCTCTGCTGACAGTTGGGGCCAGATCATTCTCTACAGTGGGGGCCATCTTGTGCATTGTAGGAGGTTGAGTGACATTCTTGGCCTCCACCCACTAGATGCCAAGAGCACCTTCCCTTTGGAGCTGTAACAACCAAAAATGTTTCCAGACCCTTCCAAGTGTCCACTGGGCCTGCAAATCACCCCCTCCCCATCCCCACCCCAATGAAAACCAGTTTCATAGTTTTATTATGTAGTTATTGTCACAAGAAACTTAATAGCAATGGTGAGTTTAGCTTTTTAAAATATATAAATTATATCAATATATACCATACCCATTTTATACAGCTTGCCTTTCTTTCTCAACAAGACTTGGAAGGTCCCCTGCCCCATGCAGACTTGGATATCTGTCAAAGTTACTGCACACAGATTTAGCTCATCCTTTTCTACTACTGTGTAGTATTTCCACAGATGTAGATTAGATAATGGTTGGTAAGGTCATTCCCCTGTTGATAGACATTTAAGTGTTTAGGAGTTAGGAATTCACTGTGACTCAAACAAACTTGAGTTTTTTCTTTTATATAAGAAAAGTCTAGAGAAAGGTAATTGAGCTCTCTGGCTCCACAAAATTGTCAGGCATCTTAGAGTATGCAGTGTTTCTCTTCTATGATCCAAACCATGGGGCTTCTATCCCCAGAGACTCGTCTCATGGTCACAGATGCTGTTGAAGCTCCAGCCATTCTGGATACATTCCAGGAGAAAAAAGCATCTTTCATCTACAAGTGGTGTCATGACCACCCTCTGTTTGTAAGGGAGGCTGGGAAATATAGGTTTCAGCTGGAAGCATTGTGTCCCCCAAGAAAGAATCAAGATTCTGTCAATAAAAATGAGGGAGGATGGCGTGAGGGTATATGTAACCTATACGCCCTTTGCTTTCTCTGCCCTATTTCTAGTTTCTCTTTTTTTGCAAAAAGTTCCATAGTTAATATCTGTGGAGTACTTTTTTAAAAAAACTAATCCCCAACTGATGAATATGTGGAGGTGTTCCCAGTTTTTATTTACATCTCGTGTGATTCTTTTTTTTTTTTTTTTTATATCTTTTTATATTTATAGAGAGTAATTATTTTATCTTCAGTGCATATTTATTTTTATTTTACTTTTGACAGATAGAGAGAGAGACAGAGACAGAGACAGCTAGAGAACCGAACTGTGGGAACTCCCCAGTTCAGCATGTGGGTCCGCCTGGGCCGGAGCCGGGATTCGATCCTCGGTC
>PVKE010001227.1:0-33183 GCA_004027555.1 Craseonycteris thonglongyai
GAAAAAAAAAAAAAAAAAAAATAAGGCAGATACACTTTCACTCCTCTTGGAAGATTCCCAGATAGAAGAAACATAGTACTAGCTTGGACACTGCTACAACTATTACATTATCTCAAATCAAAGGAAAGGAATATTTTAGAATCTGCCTTTCCCCTAGATAAAGATGAAAGATTAAGGGATTAAAAATAAATTAGGCAGACATGCTTTCACTTTTCTTGCAAATTCTAGACAGCTAAGATACACATTCAAAACAAATCAATGCTACTGAAAGCATAATTTAATCCTATCATACACAGCAAGAAAAGGATGGTTTACTCAATAAAATTGGTGCTGCCACAATTGGTAACTCAGTAGGAAAAAAGTTAGACCCCCTCCTCCACTTGACATGCCATTTGCAAGAATACTCTATAGAGACGGACCAAAGATCTAAATGTAAAAATAAATATATAAAAATATTAGAAAGAAAATGCAAGTAAACCCAGAAGCCATTAAGAAAAGTCTAAGAGATCTGATGATATAAAAGTTTTATTTTTCAATGTTGCAAAGCAACCCATAAATAAAGTCAAAAGACAATGCAACACACTTGACAGGTATGGGGGTTAACGTCACTAATAAGCACAGAATTTGTACACAGTGATAAGAACACTCATTTTTTCAAATGGGCAAAAGACAGGTATAAATAACCCCTAAAAGAAATGTAAAAGGACAATAAACACAGAAGATGTTAGATACTATTTTTCACATATCAGATTGCCAAAAATTACTACAACAAATGACACCAGCAATGGCAAGCATGAGGGGAAACAGTGTTGCTGCATACATACTCTGCTGGTGGAAGTATGACCTGTCATTACCTAATAAAATATATATATATATATTCCTTAATGCAACAATCCCACTTCTTGATAGCTTAACTACAGAAACAAAACCACGATCACGTGGAGATATATATATATACATATATATACATACATATGCACAAGGTGTATTTACTGCAGCATTGTTTGTAGTGCCAAAAAATTCTAAATAACTTGAATGTTCATCATAAGGGGGAAACAACTTTGTAAATTATGGTACAGGCATTCTATGGAAGATAATGTAGTTATCTAAAAGTATGAGTAAGATCTGTAGGTACTAATGTTCATGGTATGTTAAATGGAAAAAAAGAAAAGCAGGCTGTAAATTTTATGCACTATGGTGCTATTAGCTTTAAAAAAGTAACCCTTTGTATATGAATGAATGTTTTTTAAACTTTGAAAGATAAGCAAAGCCTTTGGTGAGAGCTGGTTATAGATGGATATTATTAGCTTTAGGTTTTCCTGTGTATACTTTCAGCTGTTTGACATTTTGCAAAATTTCAGTTTTGCTTTTATAACAATAAAAGGAAAATCCACCTATTTTGGTCTCTGTTTTTTCACCTACCATACCAACATCTATGAAGGTCCCAACGTCTCTGCAACTTATATGGACCAATAATGATTCAGGAACACAAAGAGAACACAGAGTTAGAACTAATGACAAACACATAAAAATCCATTAACCTAATTCTGCAACAAAACTTAAAAAAAATAGCACACCTATTTTGCAATACAAATAAAGCTACACTTCCAAGAGGTGGGGGAGGAAGAGCTGTTTTCCTACTTAATCTAAAACTCTTAGTTATTGTCAGCATAGCTTTGATGATGAAGATGCTCACCTATCAACAAAACTCCCAATCAACAGGATCCTGACTTTCTTTTTTTCATTATTTCATCTTAAGGTAGCACATGGCTTTGGTGCTGTTTTTCCAAAAAAAAAAGTTCATTAAATGGTCAGGAGTGTATTCTGAAAGATTTCTGAATCAAAAAGTATTTAGAAAGAGGATATTAATGAAGCCTAAAATTGAGAAATGTTTTCAATCACTTCAAAAATTCATTCATCCAACCCTCAATTATTCATCCTTAACAGGGGGCGCCCTGCTATGTATTACTCAAAACCAAGCATGCCTGAAAACATCTTAAACATAACTGAATGAAAATCTGTCCAATCACAGGCCAGCAGCTTGCAAACTCCACCCTAGAGTACAGGAAGAACACTTTTGATTGGAAGACGGTTGTGTTTACTACCGTGTGTGGTGCAAATTGGAAAAGGCCCACATGTCTAGGGTCCAAAGGAAACCTCTTTAATGAAAAAGGAAAACAAACGGCCAGTTCTGATCCCATATTACTCATTGTCATTAACAGAACCTCATAGCACCAGCAATTCTTGAGCAATTTTGCAAACTGGTGAAAATGCCTAATGGCTCTAAGTTTTGTGGTGGCTGTTTTCTCATCTACGTATGTCCTTTGCTACATATACAAGACAAGCATGGTGTATCCTCAAAACTCAGATGTGCATACAGCTCCATGAAAGACCTCAACACAGTTGTAATGCACTCTGATTTCATTTCCCAAGAATTACTGAAACTTGTACTGGGTTTGAGAAACCAATTCCATGGGCCCAGCAATAAAAGTAATTCAACATTTAGCTTAGGTGTCAAGCATTTCAGTGAGCTTCAAAAACCTCTGCTCTTAGGGAGCTCAGCAAACAAACTGTCTGGGTAGCCATTTCAGGTGCAGACCTATTAGCAATTCATCTAATGGAGAAACAACTAGAAAATAAATTCAGCATGAAAAGCTAGGGCAGATTAGGCCTTTGGTCAAAGTTTGCATATAATGGTAGATCTTAAGTATGTTTTGCATTCAAGGGGGTGGAGTAAATTACTGTACCTGAGAGGAACACTCACCCCCCCAACCCAAAAAGCAGTCTCCTGAAGAAAGAACAGAGGAATTTAAATGCAAATCTCCTTAATGATCACCCTCATACCCTTATATTCCTGGTATCGTCTTACAAATTTGCCCATTAAAGCTTCATCAATGTCCAAGCAGCTTTTTCTTAGGGAACATGGAGGAAGATCAAAGCAAATGAACTCAAGCAGCAGAACCAAGGTCTCAGCCAGCCACAAGTCTACGAGGGGGGAGGGGGAGAGCCCATACCATGGATCACTAGGTGGAAAAATAAAAACCTACAATATCGAAACTCATAAAATGCCTTCCTGTTTAAGGTATCTGCAGAAACAAGTTCAAGAGAATTTACCTTCTGTCTGACGATCTACTGCATTCCAAAATAATCGCCTTATTTTTCATAGCCTTATCTCAACAGAAAAGCTAGAGCCGCCATCAGAATGAGGAACTGAAGCTTGCCAAAGCTCAAAGACAATATTTTGCCGCCACATTAACGAAAATAACGCATCACAGTCCCAAATGCTGGCTAAATTCTAATACTAAACAACTTTAATCACAAAATACACCAAAGCGAGCATTCAAAAACGGCCAAGCCCCAGTAAAGTTTCAAAACAACACCTCTCCCAAGGTGGGGGGAGTAACCGAGCTGAGAGGAGAAAAGCACCACCCAGCAGCCCCATTCGGCTGCCCAGACAGATCCCAAACTTATCAAAAACAGCCACAACTGCAGCTCATGTCACCCAGAAGAGCAAAGAGAGAGAACCCCGACAGAGTTCCGAGAGCTGGCCTTTCTGGAGACCGCCAGGCCGATCCCAGATCAGACGAGGAAGTAACTGCCGGATAAAAAAGCCCCAAGCAGCTCCAAGTGCAGCCTCTGTGCCTCCCACAGCTGCCCACATTCCCGCCCCACTCGGGGCTCCGGGAGGAAGGGAACAGGGCGCAGATCTTCCTGGGGAGGCTAGGGACTACAGGTCCGCGTCTTCCAGGGTGCAGAGGCAGCACCCGCCCAACTCTTGAGGCGCCCGGGAGCCCCAGGGTTCGTGTGCTTGCTCCAAAGGCGTGTTTTGGGGGGGAAGCTGAAAAAGGGTCGTTCGGGAGGCGGGGCCTGCCGGGTGGAGGCAGCAGCTTGTGGCGCCCCGGCCGCCCCCCGGGGGAAATCCGGGCGCACACCCCGACGCGGAAGCCATGCCGGCCAGACCTCGGGGTGCTGAGGTGCCGGTGGGGGGTGCTGAGGAGCCGGTGGGGGGCGCTGAGGAGATCTGGGGGCGCGGAACTGGGTCACCCCCACCCCACTACCCCCTCACAAAGGCCCCCGGGGAGGCCGCCCGCAGGCCCCGCAACCCCGGCCTCGAGTGTCCGCCTCGGCCGCCACTCACCGCTAGGTCCTGGGGCACCGCCCCGCTCATGGCCCGCACTGTGCCGGCCCGCCAGGCCCGAGTGCGCAGCGCAGGCCCCGGATCTCCGCCCGCCGCCGCCGCCGCGGGGACCGAGGCCGAGGCCGAGGCCGCGGTGTCCGCGAACAGAAGCAGCAGCCGCTTGCCCACCGGGGAGGCCGCTGCGTCCGCCATCGTCAGGGCCGGCCGGCCTGACCCGCGTTCCCGCCCGCCGCCTCCCACCACCTTCGCCGCCGAGCGCCCGATCCGCCCGCAAGGCCTCCCTCCGCACCACCCGCGGCCGCGGCTCCCCCCCCACCCCCCCAACAGCCACCAACCACCGGCGCCGCGCAGCGCCCCCGGTGGCCGGGAGCAGTGCCGCAGCCTGGGCCCCGCACAGCGCCCCCCGCGCTCCTGAGCGGGGCGGCAGCTCCGGGCCCCTCGCAGTGCTCCGCCCCAATCTCCCCGGGGCCTGCAGTGCCCCCTGCGTCAGGGAGGGGAATTACAATTTCGGCTGGGGTGGGGGGATTGGGCGGGTACTTCAGTCCCCCCGGACACCTTCCTGGTCCCAGTCCTTTTTTAGGGGGTCCCATATCTGAGATGTCTTTAGCATACACTCCAGGAACACCAAAGACTTTTACTGGGGTGGGGGGATGAGTGGCAAGGTACCCAGAGAGTGGATGTTTTGAGCTAAAAGTTAGCGACCCAATGCCCTATTGATTTTCTATCTTGAAAACAAGCACTACCCTGTCATTTTTAATAAACTTTGACGCCATTGGTCCATAGGGCATTATCTTTCTTCTAATTGGTCCATAACATGGTATTATCCCATTCTATACTACTACCAGAACTTCATAGGTTCCTTTCAATTGACCGATGTGTTACATCCATTGGATATGATAATGCCACTCTTTCCATTGGAGAAGGCCAACATGCTTCCAACCTTTTGATGGTTCCCCTTTCCAAGTCTACCAATGTTATTAAGCCCAGGTGTTTATCAACTCAACTTTGAAGAATTGGAAAGAGACCAATTGTAAAGAGACTCATTTCTGTTTCAATAGCACCTCTCATCTTAGCACAGAAATAGTGGGGCTGGGGACAAAGAAAACCTCACCACTTTTATTTGAATTCATTTAATACAGGTGTAGGAGATTAATAACCCATTAGAAAACGGGCTGTAGATATAGAGAGATACTGATTTTCCCTAGATTGTTTTCACACCAGGCAATGGGAAACCTCAATAATTAAAGTTGGTAATGTCAGAGACTAGCACAGGTTCCATGGTCTTGTGGATGCAGAGACTGGAGTATACAAACCAGAAAGATAAAAGGTCTAGTAATAATCTATGATTGTTACCCAAAAAATGGCTATTTCTTTCACTGATCTGCCCTACAGACAGGAAAGAGAAGTAGCTGGTCCTTTCATCAAGACTTATGTGCTTTACCCAGTAATCTGTCCATAACCTTATCTTTACCCTTGACCTACTTTTCTTGTAGTAAAGGTTCGGGCGGAGGTGGGGGTTGGGTATCAACTATTGACTTTAAAGTACAAAACATCTAGGGAAGTCATCCTAGAACTAACCCTGTGGAACACCAAGGAAACATTTTCTTGGACTTTTTCTCTCCCTATTCATTGCAACTCCCATTTTCCATAGCCAATCTGAGGCCTGACACAGACTGTCTCTTAGCCTTTTCTTAGGCTAAGAGGCACTTCTTAAAGCACATGGTCCATAAGTTGTAGTTGGTAGGAGGGGAATCAGGGTGAATTCAAATAGGACCTTGCTGCCTTGCAGTTTCTCTATCAAAATTCACTGCTGGAATTCTCTCTCATTTGGAGTTCTAATTAATGCCACAGTGTCCAAAGTTGTCTTAGACAGAAATGTGCCTAAGTTCAGGGATAGTATGACAAAGATGGGAAATCCATTCAACAAATATGGCAAGCATTTTTCATGTACCAGTAACTTTTCAAATGTTGGGGACACAACACTGAATAAAACAAAACCCTTGCCTTCAGGTAGTTTACATTCTTTCCTGTGTTAGCAGGAATTCAGGACTGTTAAATGAAACCACACTAGGCCTCACAAAGAATAAACAATAGAAAAACCCAACAAAAATTTTTGAATAGAAAGGGAAAAAGTTTTAGATGTTTAAACTTTACCCCTGCTCAAACAGCAGGTAAAATGAAATAGTTTTGAAAAAATAGACCTATAATGCTGAGCTTCTAGAACCACAAGCCATTGCCCTACCTCCTCTAAGCCCTTCCCCTTGTTTCCAGGGAAGGTGACAGCCCCTTTTTAGAGCATATTTTTGTCCCCTCTCCAGGTAGTCAAGCCAATCCTGTCCACTTGCACACTTCATTGGTATTCAGTGATGAGTGCCACTAATTTGAAGCAGGAAATTGGAATGGAGGATAAGAAACTTGACTCTTCTTGCCACCTGGGAAGTCAGCACCAAACCGGTAAAGAAAGGTTATGCCTTAGGGACAGAGGCTCCTGCCTGGATCTCTCTTAAGCAACTACACTTCACCCACACACACTGGAAGAATGCTAGCTAGCATAGGAAGAAAGGGTAGAACAGAAAGAAAGGTCTATAAAGAGAGTGAGCCACACAGCTTCTTTCAGCAAATGAACATCCCAAATGGAAGCATTAGGGAAAATACCACCTTTTAGAGCAAAAGAGAAGCTCTGCTGGTAGGATAATTTTACAAAAGCAGTATTTTAGGATGGAGAAATTGCCTAGGTCTTTGGAATCTGATTTCTGATGACTAATCTCCACCCCTTCAGGACATTACATGTAAAAAGCTTTTAAAACAATAAAGATTCCTGGTCAAGTCTCCCATCCTGCCTTCTCCCGACTTCCCAAAGCCTACACACCAATCTAGGCAAGTGCCTGCCTGCACCAACAAGAATTCTGAAGGAGCTAGAATGTATTAATACTTGACTTCAATCCACTGGAAGTGAGAGTGATAGTAGGGAAGAGGAGATGGTTATAAGGAAACAGAGACCAACTAGAATGCCAGAAATAACTAAGGATTTAACAGAAGCCTGGGCCATAGGCTGTGACTGCGGTGGTCAGAGACTTGGGACCAGATACTGCCCTTGAAGGGCAAAGACCCAGCCATGCCTTAGACCAGGGATGTCCAACCTTTTGGCTTCCCTGGGCCACAGTGGAAGAATTGTCTTAGGCCACACATAAAATACACTAACACTAATAGCTGATGAGCTTAAAAAAACAAAACAAAACACGAAAAAAAAGAAATCTCATTGTTTTGAGGAAGTTTACAAATTTGTGTTGGGCCCCATTCAAAGCTGTCCTGGCCACAGGTGGGAGTGGGTTAGGTGGCCTTCTCCTTATTTCCTCCTTGCCTTCCTTTGTCGAGAAGGGAAAAAGACACTGTGGTACACAAGGTTGCTTGGGAAAATGGATTATTCTAATAAAACTTTATTTTTTCAAACACAGCCACAGAGGCAGGACCTCATGTTTAACACACACACAGACTTATGGATTTTTTTAATATAAAACAAAGTTTACGAAAATTTTTTTTTCACTTTTTATATTTGTAATCCCATTAGCACAGGGACTTTGGCAGCAGGTGGGAGTGAAGGGCAGCTGGAGCTGCCACTGGGCAGTCGCCGGGCACAGGAGGAGAGCACCTGGGAGTGGCTTCACTCACACACGCAGGAATACTCACCTACCGGTCAGCCACACCACACACACAACACGGATGCAGATGTCTACCCAGCATCAACAACAACCCTGTAGAGGTGTGCTCCACTCTGGGCAAGCCCAATATGTGAAAATTCAAATAGTCAAACAGCTAAAGTAGAGGGAGGTTGCTTGCTTTACAAAAGAAGCAATCAGAGGCTGCTTTTAAATGGTCAGCAGTCCAAATGCATCAAAAAACAGCATTTGGTTTACACAGAACTGTTGGAACAGATCGACTGTGTAAAGTAAAATGAACCACTTCTTGAAAATGCTTGTCCCAGGGTCATGGGTGTTTAGATTGAAAAGCAAGATAACTAATTTAACTTTCCAGATCTTTATAGTAATGAAATTCAAATATGGTACCTGCAAACTTTCTCTCCTAAGGATGGTGCCTTAGGTCTTTGAGGAAGTCAGGGTGGAGGCACAATTACCACCCTCACTTCTTCAGCATAGGGCCTGCAGAGACCAGAGAGGACAGAAATGAGAATGCCCCAGGAGGAAAAGAAGCTGGCACCAGAGAACTTATGGCCTAAAGAAGAGTCAGGGGAGGATGAAACCAAGGATGGGAAGCTCCTGGGCTCATAGTTTCCCTGGAATCTCCAGAGAACCTCTCTCAGGCCCCTACAGACCTGGTAGCTCACTGGTAACACATAGTAACTAGCAGAAGGGGAAGAGCCCTGTGAGGGTAGAACTTCTAAGGACCAGAAGCTCAAGAAGAAATGTTCACCTCCCCTGGACTGAAGGTGAGGATAGAGCCTTACTGACGCTTCTATCCAAAAGTAGGAGATCCAGAAAATGATAGGTTCAACGCCATGAGGAAGAAACAGACTTTGGTCTCCTTCTCTAACATGAGAAACTGGGCCCCAAGCCACCTTGGAAATTGAAGAGAAAATGCCCTTCTTCCACAAACAGGAAGGGCAGGTCCAATCTGTTTGTGCAGGGTCTAACCAAAGGTGGCAAAGCCTTGGAAGCTATCATGGCATTAGCTTCAGTATGCATCTCCCTCCGCTGGTGCCAGCCCTACCAATGCTCCCTCAGTCCTTAAACCTATCACTGTAGCAACTGGGACCTGCTGCCCTGACTCAAGTTGTGGGTGAGAAACAAAAAAGGAAATTTGATCCAACAACAACAAACTCCCAGCTGCTTCGCACAGCCTTTGCTTTACACATCCTTAGCCAATCCCTCAGTGAGCCCCAACCTCCCTGAGGTCTCTCAGGGCTAATTAGAGGCAAATAAACATTTCCTGGCAGGAGTGGAAGACAAGCAAACTAGTAAATGCTGACATCCCCTTCCTCTTTTCCCAAGCAGCTCAGAAAAGAGGCTGGGCCTGGATCTTACAACAACAGGTTTCCCTACAGTCTGCTTCCAAGGGGCAGTGCTGTGGGGTAAGCTCACCCATGACTGCTGGGGCTAAATGTCACTTCTCCTGCTGTAGGTTGGCCTCAATAGATGCTGGGGACCAATAAAGGGCCTTCCTTCCTTGTTCTTGACCCTCCAATTCAAAAGGAAAGGGGAAAGGGTCCCATCAGTAAAGAAAGAGAAACATGGAGCCCTTCAGCCCTGCCTCAGTTACCCACACATGCTTGCATCTACTTAAGAGAGTGAAAGAGGCAGGTTGTGTACAGCCTAGGCAATCCTACAGAAAAAAGGCTAGCTCAGAATCAATTTGGAGAGCGCTCTCCAGTCCCAGTACTAAATTTCTTTAGGGGAGGGGGAAGGCCTGAGGAAAAGACCATTAGCTGAGGTCACAGCACTTAAAAGACCCTTCAGTACCCCCAAACAGAATCCTTTGCAGAGCCAGTGATGCTTATGTATAACAAGCCTGGTTCCAGAGCTACTTAGAAAAAAGAAAAACTTGGTGCCCTCTTTTTAACTCCTTGAACAAATCCACTGTCCCTTGAAAACCCAAGATCCTGGGGGTATCATGATGCTCTGCTGTTAAGGAGCAATTGCCTTCCTTCCTTAAGGCTTCACAAACAAATCTTTCCTCAAGTGTACTCCCATGCACACACACACTCTCACACAATTTCTCTGAGGAGACGGAATGAACCCCCCCCACCCTGGCCAAATTCTAAGACACAAGTGCCCTTTGAAGCAAAGGGGCTAGTGAAATTCCCCGAGCTGGGGTCAGCAGACCCCTTCCTTCCCTGCCCATTGCTTTCTTGGTGGCAGGGATACTCACACTCAGGGCCGCCATGGGAAGGGTCTGCTCTGGGGATGTCCCTCCCTCCACCAGCTCCGTTTATCTTGTCCCGGCCAGTTTCTTGGCATGGTCGAGCTTCCTGGAGCGAGAAGATTTCCAGCTGCCCTGAGTCGGAGCCCTCCTCTCACCCCCATTCCCAGGCTGGGCCCCCAGTCTTGGGGCCTCGACACTTGTTAGTAGCCAAAAGAGTCAGTCTGTGTGGCCCCAGGAAGTAGCCTCTCAGTTTTAGTTCTCCTCAATCAGATTCAAGTCCAGGTCTCCGAAGTCCTGCTGGCACAGTGTCCGCTTGCTCAGCGCCTGCCGCCCCCACCGCACGGCCCCCTCCTCCTCCTCTTCGCTTTCACTCAGCACCTGGGAGGAACCCTCAATGGGGCTGCAGGAAGCAGAGAGAGGTGGGGGGCTGCAGGCCATGAACCATGGTGGAGAGATGCTGCTACCTTCCCGGGCTGTTTCTTGGAGACAGACACCTCCTGAGTATGGTTTCTGTCAAACAAACAACAAAGTTAAGAATGCAAAGGAAGATATTAACATCCCAGAGAACCCTGGCCTAAGCTACATTTCAAAGGGTCCCTCTTAGTTACCCTCGAAGGCAGGAAACCTAGACTTTAGGGTGAGGTTCGTGAACTCCTTGAGAAAACTTAGAAAATTTAATATACACATACTTGTATATTTCTTTGAGAAAAGAGCTCATAAACTTCATGTGGGCAGGAGTATCATCTGCCTGTTTAACTACCATACTGCCAGAGCCTTGTCAGTCTGGTACATAGTAGGTATTCAATAAATACTTGTTGACTGGTTGGATGAATGACTCTATGAATTAGTAGATAAGTTCTCAAAGAAGTTTGTGACCCAGTGGCTTAGAAGGAAGACTATAAACAAGTGGGTAAGTACATACGACAACAGCATTCATACTGGCAAGTCAAAAAACATTTGCTGAACAGATGAATGTTGCAGCAGCCCATTTTAAGCTCGCACAGACTCACTTAAAGCAATGAAGGGCAAGTAGCAAAACAAGACTTGAGCACAGGAAGGGGTGGGGCATTAATGATGGCATTTTTGTGGCTTATGCATTCTCAGAGAGGAGGGAAGGTGCCTCTAGGACAGTTTGGGAGACTTGTTGAAAGGTTTAACCTTGGTTTCATCCCAGTTTCTCTGGAACCCCCAGGACTGAGGAGTTTCACAGGACATGGAACTTGCAGTGCTAAAACCGGGACAGTAATGGGCAAACTGTGGTGGAAGATCACCCTAGCAAAAGCTAACAGAAAGGAGCTCCAGGGAAGGCCCTGCCAGGAGGGCACGGAATGAGGACATCTCAAAAGTGAAAAACAGAATTGAGTCCCTCTACTCCCATCCAATCTTCCCTAGTACTGCTGGTCCCACCTGATTCATCTTGTCAAAGTCCAAGGAAGGCCGTAGTCGCCGGGGGTCCTCCTCGTGGCGCCGCTTGACTCCAGCTTTACGAGCATCCAGATCACAAGGCTGGGAGCGGCTTCGGGGAAGATTGCGGAGGCCTCGAGGTCGCCAGGGTAGCTCTGGAGAGGATGCGGGGGAGCTCCGGGCAGAGGGCAAGAAGCAGCTTGCCTGCGGGCCCAGGCTGGGTGACAGGGAAAAGCGGCGCTGGGGTGGGCAAGGTGACAGGGACTCAGCATCACTCTCCCAGGAGCCACTTTGAGGGGAGGCAGCACAGGATTCTTGGGCCAGGGCCAGGCTGAAGAAAGGAGGGCTGCAGGGTCTGTGGGCTGGGGCACATTGAGAAGAGGCACTGGGAGCTTGGAGGAACCTGAGGCTGGAGACCCTCTTTGGGGGGCTCTGGTGAGGCACCTGCGGCCCACCCCCTCCACCACTACCCCGGTGCTTGATGGGAGTCCACAGCTTGGAGGGGGCAGGCCGCCACACCGGCTGCCAGCGAGACAGGTCCACGGGCACTGAGAGTGAGCGGCAATGCCTCTTGGATGGAGGGGCGGGGGGCACAGGAAGTTTCTCTGGGTCTGGGGGCTCAGGGCTTAGGACTTGGGAGAGGGGTTGCTCTGGTGGGGAACTTCCCCGGCTGGGTGGTCTGAGGTGCAGGCTCAAGCCTGAGGGGTTGTAGCTGAGGTTGAGGCTGTCCTGGAACTCAGCACAGGAACAGTGGGGCAGGCCCCTCCAGGAAGCACCTTCTGGAAGCATTCATAATAAAAATATTATTAATGATAGCTAATATATTTGTAAGGGCTTACTATGTGCCCCCACAGTGTATACTTGATCTTAGCCAAAAGGTCAAGAAGTGATGTGCCCCCAATATAATGAGCACTTTATGTGAGGTTTCCCAAAAACCTCACGAGCTATGTACTATTATCCCATTTCACAGATGAGAAAAATCCAGTAACTTGCCTAGTCATGTAGCAATCAAATAATCAAACCCTGGTCTATCTGATGCTAGACTAGGTCTTTAACCACAATGCTATTCTGCCTGCATTATAAAGAACCATATGAAATTGAAAATATAATCTGACATACTGCCTGCCACTCCCTCTCAAAGATAAAACAAGTCAAAAGAAACAAATGTTTGTGTGTGTCCTGTTGATCCCACACTCTACTCAACCTAGTCCTATTTTACTCTCAAACCTCTAATCCTAGGTTGTGAAAAACAGGTCTATGCTCTCTTTCCTTAGCTTTTCTCCTTCCCATGAGTCAACAGCATCAAGACAGAAGTTAGGGCTGCCAAGGAGTAAGAGGTAATCCAGCAGGTAAGAGATCACTTTTATTCCTAGAAAGGGCAAATAGGGTGCAGAAGGCCTTTGACTGGCACCTTGCTTGGCAAACTCTTAAAACTTTATGCCGTTCATGTTCCTGTGTCTGGCCATCCATGTGCATTGATTCCATTCCCCTAGTTCTGCTCTGAATTCCAAACAGATTAGGAAGCCTGAGGGGTGGAAGTGAAAATGGACTAAAAGGAATGGTCCTTACTGCATTCTAACCAAATCTCTGACTTTTAGGCAGCAGCTCATTAAGGCACAAAAGGCCTACTCCAAGTTCTCCTGACTAGCTGGCTGGAATCTATCAGAGGTTAGATATTTGGAGTAACTGGCAAGTATACGAAGTCAGACTTGATGATAGAGAAAACCCATGCTTGGTATTTTTGGTCAATAGTTCTGCTCTCTACTAATCTCCATGAGGGCAGGGACCATGTGTCTAGTTCTGTACTTATAGCACAACACCTGGCTTTCAGCAAATATTTAATAAATCAGAGGAAGAGGGTGAATGAAGATGCTTTTGCCAACATAATTCCCTTGCCAGGTATCGCAGAAAAGAAAATGAGCTGCACAGAAGCGTAGCAGCATGGGTTACAATTCTGATTGTGCAACAGTGCACTCCATCCAAATGCACTCACAATCAGACCCTTGGATTGAGTAATTCTAGGAATTTATATTTCAGATACATTTTCACATGTGAAAAATTACATATGTACAAGGTTATTCACTAAGGTTTTGTTTGTCGTAACCAAAGATTGGAAATAACCTAATGTACATCAGTAGGAGATCAGTTAAATAAACTATGGTATATCCTTACAGTGTAGGAATATGCAGCTATACAAAACATAGAAATGCTTGACCTAACATATTGATATATAAAATGGAGACAAGTGCCCGTCTCATAAGGTGACCCTGGCAATAAAGTTGTGGAGGTAAGCTACCAGTGAAAGAAATAGGTGGAGGCAGACACACACACAGCCTTACCAGGCACAAGCTGGAAAGGGTTCCCACAGTTGGAGATGTCTGCATGATCAGGCAAAGGCTAAGAAAGAGAAAGAATATCCGTCACGATTCAGGTTCAGGACACAGATTTCCAGGAAGCCCTGTTCAGCTCACCCCTGCAATTGCTGGGCTATTGGGATGTTAGGGACTCTTAAGTGTTTTCTTCTTCTCGTCTTCCCGAAGTTAGTGAGTAAAATAAACCACATCTTCTAGCATAGCATGTCAAACCCTTCTCCACCCAAGTTCTGGTGCCCCTTCTCTATCAGTAGAGAAATTTCTGTCCCTTCCCTTTGGGCTGGATTTTGAGCTCTTAGTGGGCTCTTCCAGTACAAGTACCACACTCATACAGCACAGGACAGGGTGAAACAGTAGCAACAAACAGCCTCAGAAAAAAGGGAGAGGGGGTCATGGAGAAGCAGGAAGACTGGTCTTTTACCAGACTGATGCTGAAGCGTGTGCATTTCAGCTCATCCAGAGTCTGCTTCTGTAGCTGCTCAGTGATCAGGGTTATCATGATTCTCCCCAGGATTTGACTTGCACACTTTGGAGCAAATGATGGATGTCTTCTTCCCTGTCGTTCTTCCAGACCTCACTCGTGAGCCGTCTTCTGCCACAGCAGCACCATTCTAGCACCATTGGGACTTCCCTCTCCAGTCATGCCTGCTGAGTCTGCCAATTACAGAGGGACCAGCCCCAAGTGATATTAGAGATGTACCTGGTCCAAAGGTGGAAAATGCATGGCACACATACCATAGCATCCCTACGCTAGGCCTCTGGCAGACATCATTAATTGATCACAGCTCTTTCCTGCTAAGCCTACACATAGCCTCAGAAATATTCTACACTTGGCACTCCAGATATCCAGAAAAATGAACTGGAGTTTGACAAGCAAGTTGCAACCTATTTGCTGCTCCTAACCTGGTTTCATGCTCTGTTGTCTACCCAGAATACCAGCATCACTTACAAAACAGCTCAAGTGAAAGAAATGCCCTAATGGTTACTTCTATCCTAATTAGCCCAATATTTTTATTTTCCAGGCAGAAGAGAGCTTTCCCTAAACTACAGAAATAATAATAGGAAACAAGGAGGAGCAATGGTTATAGAAATGACTTGTTTCAGACCAAAGTAAATAAGGTTTTAAGTTCTTCTTTAGCCTGACAACTTGATTAATTATAGTTTTCCAACAGATATAGTAGACTCTCCATTAACCGGAACTCAAGCAACTGGCAAAATCAGCAAGATATTGCCAGTCGCTTGAGTTCCAGGTAATGGAAAGTCTACTTACATTTATCCGGCATCTATCAATTCCCATGGGTGCTAGTTAACTGAGAGGCTACTGTACTGCATACATTCTCTTATAAAATGAGAACAGGATAAAAAAACGGTACCAGGGTAATTACAATTACATTTAATTCTATAGATGTTAAAAACAACAACTCTATGACTTCATTCAACTAAGTTTTTAGTTTGATCTGACTCAAAGGCAATGAATAAAATCAATCAGGACTCTTAGGTCAATTCTGGTAGAAAACTAATTCTATCAGAGAACTGGCTCCAAAACCCACACAAGAGGCCTTGCTCAAGGGAGGAGAGAGGTTAACCTAGTGTAGGGCTGGGCAAGATGTTAATCCCCAAAGCAATTTTGGGGTAACTGCCTGAATTAAGAATAAAATGTTGTAGCAGTCACCACATTATAGTAAGGCCTAGTGGCTAGGCAGCTAAACATAAAGAAACACATTTCCTACACACTCAAACAGCTGCTAGAGGCAAGAATTGGCTCTTCACAATCAAGGCAACTGTACACACTTGAATAAGCAAAAAGAAATACATAGTGGACTGCGACACTTGGAGAATATTAGAAGTAGCCCTTGTCTTGAAAAAGTATGCCCAGTCCTGACCTAGTATCTCCCTACTATTCTGTCTATTCCCAGAAATGACCAGCAGGCAGAAAGCTCACTAGAGGATATAGGTAGCTACTAGTGAGAACTGTCAGGAACTCTAAATCTTGATCCAATTTGCTATGTCAATCTTGGCAAATCATTTTAACCTTTCTTGGTCTCAGTTTACCCACATGTAAAACTGGCAGAATGAACTTAATCTGTCACTGGGACAATATAACACAAAATATAAAAATGTAAAAAAGCATACCATCTGGCCTATACAAACCAGGAGTCCACATAGACTACTGTTTCCCAACCCTCCCATTTGTTGCTCTACAAAGCCTCAGAAGGCCACAAGTGATGGTATCATTAAGATGAGGAAGTCAATCAAGTTTATCTATTTGTTTGGATATCCCTTGAATACCAAGAGAAGCCTGTAAGGGCTCTTCTGTGACCTTGGGGCAGATCACTTTCTCCTGCAAAAAAGAGGGAATCATCTGTAACCCATTCCTACCTCAAAGGGAGGCATGCCACAAGGTACAGAAATACATGGATGTATTTGGAGTTTGGGGGAAGAAAGGTGTGGGAGAAGTCAAACATCATTATAGTTAACTATCATTTTCATGCATAATTATTACAACCCTGAACAAAGTTCCAGTTTCCTGAGAGCTCCCTTCAGATGCTTCCCCTATGTTCTTGTGGGAGAAGCTAAAAGTTTATATCACTTCTGCTCTTGGTTTCCTAACTCTGCCCTCAAATATCAACCAGAGAGGGAACCTAACTGCAGACTTTTACTACCCCAGAGACCCCAGCCCTCAGAATGACCAGCCATGAGGAGCAGAGTGAAGAAAAACTTTCAAGCTTTTCATGAGGCATTTGGCCAAACAGCAAACTCCCAGCCCTCTCTGGGATCAAGTGAAGAGTGTGATTCCGTGTTTTTCTGCATTTTAATTATTGGGATGTGGCCACACACAGCGGTAATTGGAACAATGCAACTACCACCACGCAACTGATACTCTCAGTCTGAGTTTCCTAAAGCAGGCCAGGCTGAGAGGGGGAACAGAACGGAAGCCATAAGGAATCAAACCAGGACACAAAAGAAGGCAAACCAGCTCCGCGAGGGGCCTCCTCTTTCTCAGGCAGGCATAGAAAAAAGTGTAAGTAGCTCTCTTGCCGCCTTCTTTTCCCTTCCATTTTGCGTATTTGAGGGGTAGAGGCAGCCCAGAACGTTCACTAAACAAGTTAAAACTTCTCAGCTTAACAACTGGCACGGGGTTCAGCCCTTTGCAGAGCAGCAGGCCGCTAGGCCCTCCCCACAACCCCACCAGACCCAACTCTCAATGCAGGCTTCCCCTCCAACATGGGCCTCCTAAAATAAAGGTTGGACCCCCCCCCCCCCCCCGCCACCCCATCTTCTATTGGATAGCAGTAACCTCTGACATTCGGGTTTCAGGGATGCGGAGATGCTGAAATCCGGAGAATGTAGGATCAAGTCAGGGCAAGGGGGAGGAGAGTCACAAATCCCCTGGGGACCTTCCCTCAGGTCCCAGTCCCACACCTCTTGGGGAGACTGGAGGAAAACATGAGGGAAGCAGGGAGATGCATGAACAGGCAAGTGGGGACCTGACTGCTCTACCCCCATATGGCTCTGATGGGGATGGGGTAACAAGTGGGGAGCATCCCTTCCCCCACCCCGATGAAGAAGCAAAAGGATAGCCCCCCCCTCCAATCTTCAACCTCTCCCTCGGTTGCCCTGCCTGTCTCCGCGGGGTGGGGCATGGGGTGTCCACTGGCCCGGGGCGGGGGGTAGGGGGCAGGGTTCACTCAAGGGGGTGTCGTTCGTTTTTTCCCAAACACCTTCCGTCATCTGGCCGCGCGAGAGGCGAACTCAGGACTCGGGGGATGGAAAGGGTCTGAGACTTAGCGCTCTGCCACCCCCTCCCCCACCGGGTCCCGTGCTCGCCCCGCGGGGGCAGCCAGCGCGGCCCTGCCGCGAGGGTAGCCAACGCTGGGGGAGGGGAAGGAGGGAGGTGGGGACAGACGGCCCAGATGCCCGCCCCGAGGCCCCGGCGCCACCAGCCCCTGCCACCTACCGCAGCTCCTCCAGCTCCAAGGGCCGCGGCCGGAGCAGCTCTGAGCACTCGGTTCGCCCCACGGTGCCCTTAAAAGGTGCCGGCGCAAACCAACAGGCCTCTAAGGAGAGTATGGGCCTCGCTCCGGTTCACAGAGTTCTCCTGAATCACGTGGGGAGGCTCGAGACCCACGCTGTTTCTCTCTCAAACTCTTTATTAGATAGCGTTGTCAGGAATGAACCTGGCTCTTTTATTTAGGGATAAAGGTGGTTTCCTCACTATCGAGTCACCCCCTCCAAAATATTGCAGAAGGTGGATGGACCCAGTTGGAGGCATACCTCGAAACCCGCGGGGGAGGCCGTGTAAGACGAAAGTAAACAAAGCCATCACTCCCGCCCTCCATCTCTACATCGGTCCAAGTACAGGCCCCTCGTCGGTTTGGGGCGGGTAACAGAATTAGTCAACGTTCCTCTCACCTGTTCTCCACTACCACCATCTAGGGCCACTTCTCTGAAGAAATTCCCCTTCCCCCGGCAGAGGACCCGTCCGCGACGTGAAGGCTTCTGGGATATGTAGTCCGAGCGCCGATTAGGGCCTGTTCTGAGTACCAAGAGCCCCTCTTCCAGTGGCCGGATCGGCTCAAACCTTATAAATCCAGGACTTTTAACAGTTGCGGGGCCATTCCCATTTGGTTCTGTAATTAGCCCTCACCCAAAACACTTTGTAAAGCCGAGGAGGGCCCAGGGCTGTTCACTCCTTCTCCTTCCTCTACGCACCCCCCCACCAACAGGATGAGGTAATGGGATTGTGATTATGACATCATAGGCGGTTCAGTAGCTGGGGGGGTGGGGGGGGGCGCGGAGAACGGTGGTTACAGCTGGACCACTTTCCTTAGGACAGGGAGGGAGGAAACAGGCAGATGAGGAAAAGATGTTGATGGTGCTGTATTTCCTCTTCAGGAAGAGGAACGTTTTATTAAATCTCCACCATTGCCATCACCTCCCATCTCAGCCAAAGTTTAAGTCTTTTTTGAAGAGACAATGTAGGCGAAAAGGTTGGGGAACAGCTAGATGGTTTCTGGTCCTTCTGTAAATTTGAGTCTCAGCTACCAAAAAAGGCTTAGAAAGACAGGCAAAAAGATGGAAAAAAGGGAAAGCTGGGATGGCTCAGCGGGTTAAGTGCTCGCTTTGAAGCCCCGGGGACCAAGGATCGTATCCCGGCCCCGGCCCATGCGGACCCACATGCTGAGCTGGGGTGTGCCCCCCGTTCAGTTCTTGTCCGGGCCTATGTGGGAGGCTCCAGACCCAGTTCCTGCCCTGCACAACCCTGTGCCCGTCTGTGGAGTGAAACCATATGAAAAACTAATGTCAACTATGGAGACTGCTCTGGGCCCTCCCCCTTCTCTGTCTCTCTCTGTCTCTGTTTCTCTCTGTCAAAAATCAATAAAAATAAATCTTTAAAAAGATGGAAAAAGGAGAGGTTTTAAACAATGAATGCTTTCGTGAGGTATCTCTTTGTAGGGCAGAATTTTAGATTTTTTTAAATCAACTGGAAAGTAGTAATGCAAGTAAATCCTCACTATTACACTTAGCAACTGGTACCTCATTCAGACATGTTTTCCCCAAATATTTTGTATCCCACTCAAATCTGGGACAGATAAGTAACTGTTATCAGCTAGAAAGTAGAACCAGTGGGGGGATCTTCTTCACAGAGCCAGGGAAGGGAGGAGGCAGGAGCCACAAAGTCTGCAAACTGGAAAAGAGGGAAAGTGAGGTACTTTCAAAAATGGAGGGTGAAGGAAAGATGTACTTCACATTTCCTTGCTCTGCACATATCCCCTTGACAAAAGGAGAGGCCATGAAAGTTACAGGAGACGTGATTTCCAATAATTGCTATTGTAGAGTACTTATTATGTGCCAGACATGGTGCTACATACTTTAAATATGTTCTCATTTTTGCTTATAATAATCAAATAACACAAAATATCCATATTTGACAGATGAAATGTCTGGAGAGGTTAAGTGACTGCCCATGTAGTAGACAAAGGTAGTATTTAAAAAAAAGAGCATGGTGGGGGCGGGGAGCAGGAGTGGACACTGGATATATGGTGATGGAAGGAGAGCTGATTCTGGGTGGTGAGCACATAATGCGATGCATAGATGATGTGATGTGGACTTGTACATCTGGAAACTATCTAATTGTTACCAATCAATGTCACCCCAATAAATTTAACAATAAAATTAAAAAAAAAAAAAAAAGAGCAGCCTGAGGCTCTACAAGCCCTTGGTCTTCACCACTAGGTCATCCCCCTTTTTATTATTAATCATGCTTACTAAAATTAAATGATAGAGTATAAGAAGTTAGCATTGGCTCATTTGCAAGACATTGAAATAAATTGAGACAGTTAAAAAATAATAAACCCTGCAAGTCAGGTTTCAGGCCTTACTTCAAAGGAAAATTATACACCTTTCATCAAGTATAAAATAAACCCCAGTGCAGCCCAACTCCCCCCATCACTAACTATAATTAAATCTCCTTATGTCACTTTTAATTGTCAAGTTTTTTTTATGCATGTCAAGCTATTTTTTTCTTTCTGACCCATTTTCCTTCTTCTTGGACTTCTATCTTGAAGCCCATCTTAATTGTGACCTCATGGTTCAGACCCCATCTCTGACCCTGCTCCAGTGGATTTCAGCAGAGGATACTATGTGGGTTCCCTCTGGTTTCCATCCAGATTCTCTGAAGGTCCTACGGCCTGAAGCCAATTATCCAGGAGTTCATCATCCAGAGGAGGAATCCATTGGCTCTAAGAGACTCTCCAGTACCTGCCTGGGAAGGCAGCAAAGTAAGAGAAACATGTACCTCATTCAGACTCACCCTTTTCAGCCAGTGAATGCTAAATCTCTGCAAAGTGGGGGAGAGGTAGGACTCAGTCTACCACTCAAGCAAGGAACCAAGAATAGTGCACATACCCCTGTGGCCCCTTGCCTTGCAGAGGCTGGCTCGGGGGATCCCAGAAATGAAGGGCTTTTCTCCACTGCCTGGTCTGGGCATCCCAGGAACAGCGGCTGTACCTCCTGTTTTTGTTTGGTGTTTGAGGGTGAAGTCCTGGCTGTCACTGTGTCCTGGCAATGACAAATGTGTGTCACAATGAGGTCAAGGTGAAGTGGCACAGCTCACTACTTATCATCTTGAATAAGGAGACTCATTAGGGATTCTCTGAGAAAAAGATGATCAATTCTCTCGATCTATCAGAAAAACTAAATCTTCAAATCAGATTAAACATCAACTTTCTAACTCCCTAGTATTTTTTCTTTTGGAAAGGGTAAATTAGATGTTCCAATTCCCTCAGAAGTCAAGATAGATATGAAAGACAGTATTTGACATCCCTTTCAAATATATTCTACATTTTCATACATTTAGTTTGTATGTATGCATGTAAATTTACATGTAATTGGGCAAGTATGTTACAATTAACCAAGTCAGCTGGAGGCATGAGGTAAAAATGTTTGAAAAGAAAAATATTCATTAGCAAACATGGATAGAGTTATTTCAAAAGACAGATATTAAAGTCTTATGGGCCAAGCATGACTTGTTCCATTTAAAAACAATTTTGGAAACTTTATTTGGGAGCTAGAGTGCAGGAAAATTCATTGTAGTAATGCTACAACTTTGTGAGAACACTCAGATTCTAGTATCTTTCCATCACCTGCCATTGAACCAAAGCCACTTGATTGGCATCCTTATTGTGACTATGCACAAGAGCACTCATTTGGGGACCTGCTGCAGAAAGCACTGGTAATCAGGTGTTCACTTGTCATAATCTAGCTGCTTTTGCTGCCGCTGAAAGACAATTTCATCTGTCTCTACTTCCCACCTGCAGGGAAGTAAATTGTGGTCCTCTGAAGCGTGATTATAGTTATCAAAGCAAAAACCAACTCATCTCACACTTCCCTAATCCCCAGTCAGATTTTCAAACTCACCTGTCATGGCAGGGCTCTGTGCTAACTCCCACACTCACCATCTCTATCCTAGAGGACAGAGACTCTTCACATACCACATTGCTGGGGAAGCAGATTCTACATATGGAAAGGGTGTTAGGAGAAAATCCAGCTGACTAAACTGCACCATTCAGCCACTACCACCACAAAAATCTTGACACTAGTTAAGGTTGTATTTCTGACTTACTTTTTCTCAAAGATAAAGGCTGCATTTCTAATTTGTCAAACAAAGTGTGGTCTGCAAGCCTCCTGCATGGGTAGCACTAACAGACCTTGATAATTCCTGGGCCCCACACTAGACCTATTGAATCATCATTTTGGAGGCCTGTATTTTAAAAAGCTCCCAAGGTTATTTTAAACATTTTTTTTATTATGGAGAATTTTAAACATACAGAGAAGTAAAGAATAGTATAAAAGTTTTCTACTTAAAGCCTGGTCCCTGTACCAGCTGCATCAGCTGGGAGCTTGTTAGATGTAAAAATCTTGGGCCCCAACAGACCTCCTAAATCAGAATCTGCATTTTAACAAGATCCCCAGGTGATTAGTATGTAGACTAAACTTTGAGAACACAGATATAATGGACCCCTGGTTATACATCACCCAATACTCATGGCCAGTCTTATTTCATTTATATCCCCCACAACTACCACAGGATTATTTAAAAGCAAATCCCCCAAATTAAGAATAATTCCTTAATATCACCTAGTCTATGTTAAAATTTCCATAAGCAACCGAAGTTTGGGAACCTTTGGACTGTGAAGGATTATGCCAAGAAATGATTCAACTCCTCTGCTTTCTGTAAAAAAAAAAAAAAAATTCCCTTTATTCACATAACCTAGCATCTCAGAGATGATGCACGCTATTAAGGAAACCGAACAAGGAAACCTCTTGGAAGGGGCCAATGCCGCTTGGCATAAATACACACACCAATCTCGCCACATCTGCCACACCGTCGGCAAATGCTCCATTTCCAGCGGAAGGCTAGCAAACTAAGAGGGAAAGGTCCATCTAACAACACAAGAAAGAACCAAGGAAACAGAGAGCTTAAAACACCCTCCTATCCAAACTAACCTCTCTAGGTATCAACCTAACCAATGAACCGTGTTTGCCAGGTGCAATTTAAATCTCCCGGGGTCGAAGGTACTAAGGGGAAGGAAAGCTCAAGATGCGTATGGCGATTGGCCAGAGGTAGAGCCAATAGTGCACCAGGCTCTTTTGGGGCGGGGCTTATTAAGCCCGTACGCTGGTGGGCCAATCGACATCCTGCTCTGGCTGTGAGGCGGGGAAAATTGTGCTTCCATCGCAAGCTCACGCCTCCGGGTGGTGTACGAGCCAAACGATTGGCCGAGGAGGTTCGGAGCGGGCGTACGGAGATTGGCTGACGCAGTCTAAAGGCGAGCGGGATAGGTTATTGGGAGGGCGGAAGGTTTGAAAGGTCAAGTTCGGTGGCTGTTTATATTCTTACTCCGAGGGTATAACTTCGACTTTCTTAGGATAGAAGCGGCAAACCTGACCCCCTCCAGTCAAGGAGCATAACTGTAGTCAGGTTAATCGCCTCCTTCCCCCTGATTTTCTTTAATTCTGCTCGTGTCTTCGCTTGTGACCGACCTCCATTCACTTCTTTCTCCTGAAGGTAAATCTCAGACTCAAACCTGAGGTAAGTCTGGAGACGTCTCTGCGGGAATCATGGAGACCCGCATTGTCGCCTCAGAGTACAGTCGGGGCCCCAAAAACTGAAGTTCAGGGACCTAAGTGGCATTGTCGCGAGTTAGGAGACCCAAGTTCCTTCCGGTCAGGAGTGGTGTGGCCCCGAACAAGGTAAAGCCCTCCTTTCATTTCCTCTTTAAAGTCCCAGGGTTATGTCTCTGTAAATTTAGGTTTAAACGAAACGGCCAAGCCTTTTTGGGCAAGTTAATCATCGAGCCAAGTTGCGATTCACCGTTTGGGGATGCCCCTCCTTCAAATACTGATCCGCTTGACTGCTGCTGGGAAGGTTGTGAAAGCTGGACGATCTGTGATGTATCTATATAGATAACATTCTCCTCTTAGCTAGATTTTATTTTATTTTTCCTAGTGAGTTATCGGAGAGCATGTCTGCGGAACTCTTTTCATCCACAAAAGAGGAGGGAAGTCCTGAGTCAGGACCCAGTTTTAGGTCCCATCAGAGGAAGATATTAAATCTGCTCTTAGAGAGAGACGCTTCCTTTACAAACATCTGTCCAGATCTTCTTAGAACTCCAGTGCAAAATGAAAACTTAAGCATTTTGTCTAGGTAAATCCACTTTTCTTTTCACACCTCACCTCCTTTGTTTTTATAAACAGTATATGAGTTTTTAATAAAATTATTCTGACTCAAAGATCAGGCTTTACGTCTTAGCTCTGCCCTTGACTAACCGTGTGACCCTTTTGACTCTCAGGCTTCTTTTCTATGACATGAAAATAATCATCTCTTCCAATCTTACTAGGGTCTTGTGAGAATCAAATGATGTGATGTCTGAGAAAAAGTCTTTGAAAACTCTATTGCATTATATGAGTTGGTCCTTTTATTGGTATTGATATTAGTGTTATTGTATTTAAATTCTTATCATGCAATGCCCTGATTCTCAGCTAGCAAACAAAGTTGGAGAGTTATAGACCTGAGAAGTAGTACTAAAGACTCCAGGGAGAAATCAAATCTGTGTGCTTCTAGTATACAGAAGATATGGGGTCAATACCCACCTCAGTTAATAAACTTTGGTCCTCAATTAAAAAAAAAAAAGACTGTCTCAATATGTTGGTGAGGAGAAAATGAGGTATAGATTATTGAAGCTGAGAGAATGTTGGAGATTTTTCTCAATCTAGTCTGGAATATTTCCAAAAGCAATTAGATTTATTTGAACACTGTTCAGATTATATGATAGTCATTGAGGGATGTTTCTTTTTATTTTTTTATTTTATTGTTTTTGAAAGAGACAGAGACAGAGAAACAGAAGGGGAAGAGCCCAGAGCAGTCTCCATAGTTGCATGTCATCAGTTTTTGACATGGTTTTGTTCCACACAGGTGGGTGGGGGTCTTCTGCAGAGGAAGCACACCCCTGTGAGCTGGGGGCTGAACTGGGGCCCTTTCCACACATGGGAAGCTCGTCCTGGCGAGAACCAAACTAGGGGGCTCCCACGTGGGAAGCACACCCTAATTCAGCATATGGGTCCAAATGGGCCAGGGCTGGGATTTGATCCTCAGACCCCAGGGCTGCAAAGCAAGCGCTCAAACCGCTAAGCCATCCCAGGTTCCCTGAGGGATGTTTCAAATGCAGAGGATAATGTAATTTTTGCCTTTTAAGGATAGTACATTCTAATGGGTATCTTGACATACCATTATGTCTCAACAGAGGAACCCCAAAATGTTGCCTTGATCTTTCGAATCTTAGCTGTGGGGAGATGTCTGCTACTCAGCTTACCACTCCTGCAAACCTTGGTGAAACTGGTAGGGAGAAAAAAGGTAAAGGCTTCAAGGGGAAGAATAACTTTCAAAGGAGATGACAGAGTAATAGGATAGAGATGGAAGGTAGTAAAAGTAGGTAGAGAACCTTGGAGTTGGAATTCTGTGGGCACCATTAGGACTTTTTAGGAGAATGATCAAGCCAAAGGGAAGAGAAAAATAACATTAATATGAGTCACTTTGCATTTGCAAAATTTGAATAGGAAGGAATATTTTGTTGACTGATGGTATGAATTGATATTCACTGATTGATAGGAATGAAAGTAGTAGTTAGGATGAGAAGTTTTATACCCTAGTCTTATCTCAGCAGAGGCAAAGAAATGAGCATAAATACTTTGTCAGTTAATTCTTGTGTTTTTATTGGGTCTGAGCCCTAAAGGAAATTTTTACTAGTTAGCCATTTTAGTATTTATTCTAATTTCAGATTTCCTGTGGGATAAGGGTTCTTTTCTGTTCATAAAAAAAAAAAAAATCTCTGTAGTTTCCCAGCATCTTTCTTCCGGTGACACATATAAATTCTTAAAAGAGTCCACTCACTTTTACCTTGTACCATAAAATTGGTAGTATCAAGAGCTTTTGTATTCAAAAGTTTAGTTTTTTTTAATTAATAAGGCTTACTGGTAATGAAGAAAATCAGAAGAAAAGACAGGATGCATGGACAAGAATAACTTCATATCTCATTGCAGGTCACTTGGATTCTTCAGAACCTCAGGAAATACAGTTAGCTCAGATGTAAGTTCTTTTGCTTAAGTGAACCTCACGTAAAGCCTTTTCAGCCCTGGCATGGGGATTTTATACTATGTAAACTCTGCAAAGTATAGTAGAGCATTTCACTTTGGGTATAATGGGCTTGGAGGCCTAGATCTTTCCCTTGAAAAGTTTTTAAGGGAAAAAAATAGCTAAATAGTATGTGAAAATGAAGGCTATTGATTTTAACCATCACACAAGTATTTTTTTAAATGTAGGAAAATGGTATACTGCACTTTTTCATGGGCTGTTAGCTGCATGTGAGTAGTGCTATATCATAGTGGCTAAAAGTGCTGAGTACAGGCTCTGGAATCAAAGTGTTGGGATCCCATTGGGTTAGTACTTTAACAACTGTGAGCCTGACAAGTTTCTTTACTTCACAGCACCTCAGTTTCTTTATTAATAATAAATAATAACAATGGAGATAATAGTACCACTTCTTATAAGCAGCTATAGTAAGAATTAGATTTTCATTTAATCCTTTGCACCTGCCAAGTATTTTATATTTGTTATTATTACTCATGCGGATTCTTTGTTGGAGGTCTTAAAATGTTTAGTCAGGGACTACTCAAAGAATGAAAGGTAATTTTAATTTGACTTCTTAAACTTTTTAAAGATTTATTTTTATTGTTTTTGACAGAGAGAGATACAGAGACAGAGACAGAGATAGAGAGAAGGGGGAGGGCCCAGAACAGTCTCCATAGTTGCACATCATTGGTTTTTCCACATGGTTTCATTCCACAGGTGGGCGCGGGGCTGCACAGGGCAGGAACTGGGCCAGGGTCTCACCCTGGTGAGAACCAAACCGGGGGCACTCCCCAGTTAGGCATATGGGTCCGCATGGGCCAGGGCCGGGATTCAATCCTTGGTCCCCAGGGATGCAAAGTGAGCGCTTAACCTACTGAGCCATCCCAACTTCTCCTGATTGTTTTTTTGATATGCAGGAATCTTCATCAGCACCTCATAAAATGCAGCCCAGTGAGTAGCTCTTCTTTCTTGGGTTTGAGTTGTTTCTCAGGTGGGAGGCAGAGGGTTTCCAGCTCATCCATGGCTGGAGGATGCTGAATGGTCTTAGAAACCAATCTCTTGTAGGTACAGCTTCTTTGTAGCACTCCGGATGCTTTCGACCATGGCAAGAGGAAGAAAGATGCAATTTGTAACTCATTCACAATTAAAGAAAATGTGAGTGTTTAATGGAAATCTAGATACAATAACAGTTTTTTTTTCTTTTTTAAAGATTTATTTTGGGAAAGCTGGGATGGCTCAGTGGGTTAAGTGCTTGCTTTGCAGCCCCGGGGACCGAGGATCGAATCCTGGCCCTGGCCCACGCGGACCCACATGCTGAACTGAGGTATGCCCCCAGTTCAGTTCTTGCCGGTGCAGCCCCATGCCCACCTGTGGAGTGAAACATATGGAAAACTAATGTCGACTATGGAGACTGCTCTGGGCCCTCCCCTTTCTCTTTGTCTCTCTCTGTCTCTGTTTCTCTCTGTCAAAAATCAATAAAATAAATCTTTAAAAAAAAAAAGATTTATTTTATTGTTTTTGACAGAGAGAGAGTCAGAGAGAGACCGAGAAGGGGGAGGGCCCAGAGTGTTCTCCATAGTTGTTCATCATCACTTTTCGACATAGTTTTCTTCCACAGGTAGCCATGGGGCTGCGCCGGGCAGGAACCATGCACAGGGCTTCCTGCATGGGAGGTGAGCCGCCTCTAGCCAGGGGACCTCCTACATGAGAGGCACTCCCTGGTTGGGAGCCGACCTGGGGGCCTCCCACCTGGGAAGCTTGCCCCAGCAGGAACCGAACTGGAGTGGGAAGCACACTCCAGTTTAGCATATGGGTCCACATGGGCTGGGGCTGGGACCAGGACTCAATCCTTGGACCCTGGGGCTGCAATTTGAGCACTCAACCTGCTGAGCCATCCCAGCTTTCCCAATTAGCAGTTTTCTTAATCTGAGTGCAGCATCTCATCAGTATGAATTCTAGAGCTATTTATGCCTCAGTATGCTAGGCAAGCAAACTGTCACTACAGGGAAAAAAAAATTATTTATGGTTTGTTTGTTTTGTATTTTTATCTTTAAGTTTGTCCCTAGAACAGAAACTTAGCTCCAAGTCTTCCACAATAGGTGGTCATCATATTCATGTTCAGTTGTTTGGTTTAAGGACAAAAATCTCTTACTACTCTAAGAAATTTAGGCCTTTTAAAAAAAACAGAGAGGAATAATGTACATAATTTGTTCATAGACTATTTGCATGGATGGCTTCATGTACAAGTCTAGAGTTCTTAATTTCTTATTTTTTCCTTATTCTAGCTTTTTGTCCCCTATTCTGAGAAAACCATGGTCCTTTTTTTATCTGAACTTAAGGCCATTTTTCTTCTTTTGAAAAAAAAATTTTTTTTTAATGTTTTTGACAGAGAGAGAGACAGAGAGAAGGGGGAGGGCTCAGAGCAGTCTCCATAGTTGCATTTTCTTAGTTTTCTACATAATTTTCATTCCACAAGTGGGTATGAGGCTGCATAGGGCAGGAACTGGCCAGAGGCCTCCCCCATGGGAGGCACACCTCTGTGAGAAGTGAACTGGGGACACACCCCAGTTCAGCATATGGGTTTACACGGGTTGGATCCTGGGGCTGCAAGATGAATGCTCAACCCATTGAGCCATCCCAGCATCCTCTGAGGGCATCCTTCAGCTCCAAGTTGAAACTGACCTCTTCAGAGTCACCTAATTACTAAGTTAATTTTCTAACTAATCTCTCTAACTTATCTCCTTTTCTAGCCATCTTTTTCTTTTCCCTATTTCCCATCCTTTCCTACAGTCAGTATCCATAAAAGATAGCTGCTGTTATTCTTTTCTAATATTAACTAAATTATACCCATATTTTTGGCTGTTCTAATCAGTTTTTCTTGATTTTATTTATTTATTTATTTTTTAAGATTTATTTTTACTGTTTTTAACAGAGAGAGAGAGAGAGATACAGAGACAGAAATAGAGAGAAGGGGGAGGGCTCAGAACAGTCTCCATAGTTGCACAACATTGGTTTTTCCACATAGTTTTACTCCACAGGTGGGCGGGGCTGCACAGGGCAGGAACTGGGCTGGTGTCTCGCCCCGGTGAGAACTGAACTGGGGGCACTCCCCAGTTCAGCATATGGGTCTGCATGGGCCGGGGCCGGGATTCAATCCTCAGTCCCCAGGGCTGCAAAGTGAGCGCTTAACCTACTGAGCCTTTCCGGCTTCCCCTTTCTTGATTTAATGCTGTTCTAATCTCCCTTTACTCACTTTTTAAAAGGGTCATCATTCTCTTCCCAGTCAGGCACTGTTTTCCCTCCTTTCCTTTGGCTTTTAATCATAAAATTATTATCCTTCAAAGCAAATCTACATACCATACATCAATTCCAAACCATAATCTGTATCTTTAGGATATAAGGTCAACCTTGATTACTTTTAATGTGTTCCATGAGGATTATACATGGCTTCATCAGATGAAATGGACATCATCATCAAGAGTCAGCTGAGGTGTTTGGCAGATCTGAACTTAATGGCCCTTTGAATTTTTCTAAGCTGGCTTGATTGAGAAAAAGAGTTGAAGAAGTAATGTTTGGTCAGGGCAAGGGAGGAGAAGTATATCCTCTGATCTTTTTATTTGTTTAAATGTAACAAGGAGAAAAGATTCCTAGACCTTTTGAAAATTTTCTTCTTTATTCTTTTTTTTTAAATTTTTTAGTTTTTATTGACAGAGAGAGACAGAAGGAGGAGGGTCCAGAGCAGTCTCCATAGTTGCACATCATTAGTTTTCTACATAGTTTTATTCCAGAGATGGGCGCAGGTCTGCATAGGGCAGGAACCATCCGGGGGCCTCCTAAGTGGGAAGCACGACCAGGGTGGGAGCCAAACCAGGGGCCTCCCACATAGGAAGCTCACCCCACTGAGAACTAAACTGGGGGTACACCCCAGTTCAGAGTTCAGCATATGAGTCTGCACAGGGCAGGGCCAGATTCAATCCCTGGACCCAGAGGCTGAAAGGCAAGTGCTCAACCCATTGAGCCATCCTGGCATCCCCTACCTTATTATTTAAGTATTTTCCCCCTGATTTTAAGAGTTCCCATTGTGAAAATGATTTAAAAATAAGGGAAAGTATAAAAAAAAAAGAAAATTGCTACCTTATATAGAAAAATTACTATTGACATTTTACCTAATTTCTTTTTAATCTTTTAACTATGTGTAGAGTTTTACAAAGTTGAGGTCATATATTTAAAACTTTATATCCTGTTTTTTAAACTTACAGCTCTTAGTCAACATTTTTTATTATTAGATTTATTGGGGTAATGTTGGTCAGTAATAACATTATATAAATTTCAGGTGTACAGCTTTATAATACATTTCTATACTCTATTGTGTGCTCACCACTCAAAGTCTAGTCTCCTTCTATCACCTTGTGTTTGACCCCCTTGACCCTCTTTGTCCTCTCTCCACCCCTTTCCCCTTTGGTAACCACCATTTTATTGTCTACATCTATGTTTATTTTTTTTGTTCCTTTTGTTTTGTTTGTTTGTTGCTTTTTTTCTCTTTATATAAATGTCTTTCTATCCTTCTTCTTTTCTGTTTGAATTATTTCACTTAGCAGATACTCAAGATCCATCCATGTTATTGCAAATAACAATATTTTATCTTTTTATGGCTGAGTAGTATTCCATTATATATACAAGGGCTAGCTGGAAAAAATTCAGCCATAAATGCCTCTATTTTTAATATTACATGGCTGGATACTTTCCAGATAGCTCTTGTATGTACCACATCTTTAGCTAATCATCCATCAAAGGACATTTAAGCTATTTCCAGGTTTCAGCAATTGTGAAAAAAACACGATTTTTAAAAAATATATTTTTATTTATTTATTTTTATTTTTATTATTATTATATTTTTAAATGTATTTTATTTATTTATTTATTTATATATTTTTATTCTGACAGAGAGAGAGAGAGAGAGAGATACAGAGACAGAGAGAGAACTGAACTGGGGGAGCTCCCAGTTCAGCATATGGTTCCGCATGGGCCGGGACCAGGATTCGATCCCCAGTCCCCGTGCTGCAAAGTGAGCGCTTAACCCACTGAGCCATCCCGGCTTCCCCCAAAACACGGTTTTTTAATGGTTGTTTTTATTCTAATAAATAAGCCATAATTTATGTATGTGTTTCCCTATTATTGGACACTTAGTGGAATCCAAATTTTGCTTTTACAAATAATACTATCATATAAGTTCTTGAACATAAGTGTTTGCGCACATTTCAGATAATTTAAATTAATTGTTTAACTTATTGGGGTGACATTGGTTGATAAAAAATTACATAGTTCCAGGTGTACAATTCTACATTACATCATCTATGTATTGTATTATATGCTCACCACCCAGAGCCAGTTCTCTTTCCATCACCATATATTTGATGCCTTATTCCTCCCTCTCCTCCCTAGCCCTTACCCCTTAACCTTCAGGTAACCATTAAACTATTGACCGTGTCCATGAGTTTTTGTTTCTTTGTTACTTTCAGTTTTATATTCCACAAATAAGTGAAGTTTAGATTTTTTTCTTTAGGGTTGGAACCAAGAATTATAGTTACTGGATTAAAGGGCATACATTTTTTTAAATATATTTTTGATACATATTGTTAAATTTCTTTAAGAAAAATTATAAGAATTACATGTTTCTGAGTACTTCATGGCTCATTTGGATACATTATTTGTTGTTTTTTTTTAATTGCTGATTAAAGAATGTTTTGTTTTGTTAAACTAATTAGCAGTGATTTCATGTGATTAGCCATGTATATTTCCTCTACTGATGATTGTGTCCTTTGTTTATTTAGCTACTGGAGTCTTAAGTTGCCCAGGCACTTGCTTTTTTTTATTTGACCATGAACTCAACGATAACTCCAGAGATCGAATTCTAATCTCAACCCTACGGGAAAGCCATTTTAATGTATTTCATCTTAGGTACATAAAATTGATCATGGTTCAGATTTTTTATTTCATGGTGGAAGGGAAGATTTGAAACATGGTAAATTACTGGATAGTCTTTTTTTTGTATGTGTATGTGTTTTTTATTAAGTGGTAAATATACATAAATGTACATTCACAATGTACAACCATCAATCACCACTATCCATTTCCAGAATTATTTCATCATTCAAAACTGAAGGGGGAAGCTTGGATGGCTCAGTGGGTTAAGTGCTCACTTTGCATCCCCAGGGACCAAGGATTGAATCCTGGCCCCGGCCCCAGCCCATGCGGACCCATATGATGAACTGGGGAGTGCCCCCAGTTCAGTTCTCACCTGGGTGAGACCCCGGCCCAGTTCCTGCCCTGTGCAGCCCTGCGCCCACCTGTGGAATGCAACTGTGGAAAAACCAATGATGTGCAACTATGGAGACTGTTCTGCCCCCCTCCCCCTTCTCTCTGTCTCTGTCTCTGTATCTGTCTCTCTGTCAAAAACAATAAAAATAAATCTTTAAAACTGAAGCACTCTATCATTAAATAATAACTCTGAATTCCTCTCTCTCCTCAGCTTCTGATAACCTATAGTCTACTTTCTGTCCTATGAATTTGACTACTCTAGGTACTTTGAATATGTGGAATCATATAACATTTGTCCTTTTTTGTCTTGCTTATTTCACTTAGCATAGTGTCTTCAGTGTTCATCCATGTTGTAACATGTATCAGAATTTCATTCCTTTTTATGGGTGAATAATATTCTATTGCATGTACCTACATACCATATTTTGTTTATCTATTAATGTGTTGATGGGCATTTGGATTGTTTACACCTTTCAGCTATTATGACTAATACTACTATATTCATTGTTATACAAGTCTTTGTTCAAATCCCTGCTTTCAATTTTTGGAGGATGTATAACCAGAAATGAAATTGCTTGATCATATGGTAATTTTGCTAAAATTTTTTTGGAGAAATGCCATACTATTATCCATAGCAGCTGCACCATTTGACATTTCCTACAGCAATATACAAGGGTTCCATTTTCTTGATATCTTTTCCAACATTTATTATTTCATGGGTTTTTATTTGTTTTTTTTTTTTAATAGTAGCTGTCCTAATGAATATGAAGTGGTCTCTCATTATCATTCTGATTTGCAGTTTTCTAATCACTAGTTATGTTGTACATCTCTTCATGTGTTAATTTGGTCATTTGTTTATCTTTGGCGACATCTCTGTTGAAGTC
>PVKE010001227.1:33283-44373 GCA_004027555.1 Craseonycteris thonglongyai
TTTTTTTTTTTTTTTAAGATTTATTTTATTGTTTGAGAGAAGGTGAGAGAGAGAGAGAAAGAAAGGGGAGGCCCAGAGCAGTCTCCATGTTTGTACACCATTAGTTGTGGCATACCGGTAGTTTCATTCCACACAGGTGGACGTGGGCCCCATGTGGGGAACTGAACTGGGGACCTCCCTCAGGGGAGGTGAGAACCTTTGCCACCATCCTGGTGGTTACCATTTGTGTCACAGCACAGGATATGGATTTTTCAGGGGCTGGAGTTGGGACTCGATCCCCGGACCTCATGGTTGGAAGGCGAGCACTCGACCTGCTGAGCTACCCTGGCATCCCCTTGATAGTATTTTTTGATGCACAAAAGTTTTTAATTTTGATGTTCATTTTATCCATTTTTTTCTTTTGTTGCCTGTGCTTGTGTGTTATATCCAAAAATTCATTGCCAAATCCAATGTCATGAAACTTTCCCCTGATGTTTACTTCTAAGAGTTTTATAGCTTTAGTTGCTATGTTTAGGTCTTGGATACATTTTGAGTTAATTATTGCATATAGTGTAAGGTACAGGTCCTGTGTAGTTTTTAATATTGTCGATATACTTGACAGGACAATAAAAACTCAATGGAAAGTGAAATTATATACCTGGGCAGTCCCATCACAAAACTGGATAAAAATTCAGAACTAGGAGAAGAGCAGGCAGAGGAGGTTTCAGATGAACTGATGGAGTTTTCCCTGGAAGATAAAGAAGAGGCCAAGGTAAATGCTCGCTGATAGTGTTTTTGCATTGTTCACATTCCTTCATTCTTAAATGAACATTATTGCTTATCTAATATATTATAGTCACTTTACTAAGTGGTAGGTCTACAGAAATCAAGAAGACATGGTCTATACACTCTAAGGGCTACCTGACAGAGTGTCAGGTCACTATGGGATTCTTCTTACTGCTAGGTTAGAAGGTTCTAGTAGTTTGAGTAGATCATCAGTGGTGTAATCTAGTGTAAGTGATGCCTCCAGAATAATAAACAGAATATACGTAGCACGATTTTTCAGATATTTTACAATATATCTTTTTGTCTTCTTTTTTTCTTCCCATATCACTGGGAGGAGTATCTGAAGCCCATGGTTTATTGACCATGTACTAATATGTTAAAGATGGTTTCTGAGGCATTTAGCATTTCTGAATCAACTTCATTTCTTTGGAACAAATATGTGTGGTGGTGTGTTTTAAAATTTCTTTGCTATACAAAGAAAATATGATTTAGTGGAGCTAGAACACTTGAATTCTAGTCCTCATTCTCTATGTTATGACCATGAGCAAGACACTTAACCATTCTAGGCCTCAGTTTCTCATTTATGAAATGGAGAGCATAATAATAAAAAAGATCTTGATAATAGGATTGTTGTGATATGACAAAGTATTAAAAGTAGTTTATAATACTCCACATACTTTATCTTTAGTAATAATTAATGTAAGCTGTAACAATAGTCAATAAATATTTATTATGAAACTAATATGTGCCAGGTGCTGAACTAGAACTGAGAATAGAGTCATGATTAAGACAGACAAGATTTCTAATTTTCTTTTTTTTTTTAAGATTTATTTTTATTTATTTATTTATTTATTTATTTTACTGAACTGGGGGCCTCACCGCATTCGGGAAGCACACCCCAGTTCAGCATGTGGGTCCGCCTGGGCCGGAGCCGGGATTCGATCCTTAGTCCTCGGGGCTTCAAAGCAAGCGCTCAACCTGCTGAGCCATCCCGGCTTGCCCGAGATTCCTAATTTTCATGGAGCTTCTCTATATTTTTTGTAGTCAAAAAGATAGACAATGTAAGTGAGTAAACTAATAAACAACATGACGGATTGTCTAAAGTGCTACGAATGACCAAGTGATATGAAAAAAGGACCTTGAAGTTTGGGAGAATACTATTTTTTAACTTTTACCTGAGTAACTAGAGAAGTGGTGACACTGTAATGAATTTGCAAAGAAGGGTAAATTCAAAGGGGAAAAAAGCGTGTTCTGTTTTGAGTTAGAGGTGGTAACAAGAAATTTAAATGGAAATACTGAACGAGGAGTTGGAACTATCAGGACTGGAAATGCTGGGATAGCTCAGCAGGTTGAGTGCTTGCCTTGCAGCCATGAGGTCTGAGGTTCAAATCATAGCCCCAGCCTGTGCAAACCCATATGGTGAACTGTGGTGCAACTGCAGCACAGATTCTCACCTCCCATGTGGGAGACCCCCAGTTTGGTTCCTGCCCTGTGTGGCCCCACATCTACCTGTGTGGAATGAAAAAACTGTGTCACAACTAATGATGTACAACTATGGAGACTGCTCTGGGCCCTCCTCCCTTTCTCCTACCTCTCAAACAATAAAATAAATCTAAAAAAATAAAATAAAATAATAAATTAAAACATAATAGCTAAGCCTACATAACCCTATCTGATCACTGTTCCCAGCCCAGATTGAAGGATGACTTTGAGATTACCTGGTATTGGAAGGAAAAGTGAAGAGCATGGAAGTCTATGGAGCATAGTGATCTAGAAATTACAGACTGAAGCCAGACTACCTGGGTTTGTAGCTTGGCTTTGTCACTTTTAACTGTGAGTAGGTCGTATGATCTCCCTATGCCCCAATTTCTTTTATTTTTTTCATTCTATACCTCAAATTTTTTAATCTATAAAAAAGAAGTAGTTGTAATAATTCTTTCATAGGGTTATGAGAATTAAATGAATTAATTACATATAAAGCATTTAGAACAATACTTGCTGATTAATAGTGCTTAATTGTTATTGTTATAGTGTAGTGTAGTATATGTGTTTAATTATTATTGGTATAAGGACCAGTGTGTGGAGTTAGGAAGATTGATGGATGAAGGATTCTCAATAGCCTTAGTTTCCTCACAAAGTGAAATTTGAAGTATTCTGATTACTCAGAGGAGATACGTATTTAGGTAAGGGTCTAAAAGAGTGTGGAGAAGGTTTTAATCCACTTTTGGAAACTGGAAGTGAATTAATTATTAAAAGGCTAATAAAATGACATTTGTAAGGTCCTATAACATAGACCTACATGGCATAGCATTTTCCTACAAGAATGTTCTTGCCTGGAAGCAATATTGGAGACTTTGGAACTCCAGGGGTAATTAAGTAAGGGTTGTGGGTTGCCAATGGTAGATGAAAAGGGGCGTCAACGGAGCCTAGGTGATAGTGAAGGCAGCAGAGAAATAAATAATGATGAATTAAAACCTAGATAAGGAGTCAATTGTTACTAGATAAATTTAGTAAGTAAGAAGAGTAAGATGATTGAAAGTTGCTGAGGAGGTGTGTATAAAGCAGCTGATTTAGAAAGTTTTGAAAACTAGAGGAGATTTTAGTCATTTTGAAAACATGCCAAGTTTGAACTCATGGTAGAGTAATAGAGGATGGTTGCAGATTTTTTTTTTAAAGATTTATTTTATTGTTTTTGACAGAGACAGAGAGAGACAGACAGAAGGGGCAGGCTCAGAGCAGTCTCCATAGTTGAACTTCATCAGTTTTCGACATGGTTTTGTTCCACACAGATGGGTGGGGGCCGCACAGCGAGGGAACTGGGTTGAGGGCCTTCAGCATGGGAGGCACACCCCCTTGAGTCAGGGGCTAAACCAGGGGGCAAGAACTGAACTGGGGGCCTCCTGCGTGGGAAGCACACTGTAGTTCAGCATATGGGTTTGCATGGTCTGGGGCCAGGATTCGATCCTCAGTCCCCAGGGCTACAAAGTGAGCGCTTAACCCCCTGAGCCATTCCGGCTTCCCCAGATTTTTTTTTTTTTTTAATCCCAGTTTGCTGAGAGGCTATTGTGGAGTACAGAAGGAGCTTGGTGCAAATGTTTGAAGAGTTATGAAGTCATGTACTCCAAAGGTCTGTCAGTGAACATTGTATGAGTGTGAAGAAGTAGTATGGGCTTTAGTGTTGAAGGTAGTAACAAGGACTGGAGTGGAAAGGAAACATGAGAGCCAGGTAATAATAAAAGCTCCTATTGACTATTAGAGTGTACCAGGCAGCATGTGCTGAACAGTTTACATCCATCATCACATTTAATTCTCATACCAGTCCTGAGAGATGAGTATTATCCCTTTTTAAGAGGAGAACATTAGGCCATGAGGTAGTCTCTTACCCAAAGTTCACAAAGTTAGCAAGTGGCAGAGCCAGGATTTAAAATCTACCTGAATCCAGAGCCTATGGTTTTAGCAATATGGTTCTTCCTGCTGAATATACATAGGAGGTAAAAATCGTCCTGGGGACAGAAAATGATAGTTACTTTTTGGATAGGGTTGGTAAAGTTGAACTGAAGTGTTAAGAAGGATGGTAAATCAATTATATAGAACAATGCTGTTCAGTAAAACTCTCTGAGATGATGGAACTGTTTGTTTTATATATCTGTTCAATACAGTGGGCAGTTGAACACTTAAGACTGTGGCTAGTGAAACAGAAACTGAATTTTTAATTTTCTTGAGTTTTAATTAATGCATATAGCCATGTGTGGCTACTGTTGCTATAATGAGTAGTGCAGATATAGAACTCTCTTTAAAGTATGGTTCCTGCAGCAGCAGCATACCAGTTGCACTGTAGTTCATCATATGAGTTTGCATGGGTGGGGCCAGGATTGGATCCCCAGACCTTGTAGTTGCAAGGTGAGTGCTCAACCTGCTGAGTATCTCAGCATCCCTAGGTAGGAACATATTAGCAATGCAAATTTATGGGCCCAGACCTTCTGAATTAGAAACTCTGAGGTGGGGCCCAGTAATCTGTTTTAACACCCCCCCACACCCCCCCCACACCCCCCACCCCCGTGATTGTAATGCACACTAAAGTTTGAGAGCCACTGCTATTTCACAAAGTATTAAATCCTGTTTTGTTTTGATTTCATTGGTTTGTGGGAGACCAACAGAATCAAGACATAAACTGAAAGGGGCAGAATAGGTGTTGGGAGAATTATCAGTGACCTTTCTGAAGCAAACATTTTTTAGGATTTTCTGATAATAGAGTAGATCTGTGGAAAAACAAGTTAGAGATAGTTAGCATAGAGAAAAGGTTGTTAGGCTTTCTGGAAAAAAAGAACAACGTGAAATGAACATTTGTGTTTCTTTTACAAGTATATGTTAGTGTTCATATTTGAAAAATGTAATTAATATGTTTGAATCTCAACTTATATTAACCTAATAAATTGAATTTAATGTTGATTAAAAAGAAAATTCTTATATTTTCAATTTTGTTGGAAATTTGTCTAAATTGTGTTAATTTGCTTTTATGAAATTTTAAGTAGAGCATGTGAACGTAATTTTTCTTGTGGATTGAAGGTCTTTCATAGTCTCAGAAATATTTATCTCAAGGAGAGTGGATTTAAAATAAACTGACCTCAGGAAATACCATGTAACAATTTTGTTGGTTAATGTGGAAGGATAGCATATGCCTGTTAGGTATTTATTTTGTTGCTCTTGAAATATGTTAATTAAGTCCCTTTATGGGCTCATTTTCTTAGATTGAGACTCTTATAAAGTCATTTTCAATTGAGGGCACACTGATTAAGAATATGCATAGTAATAGATTTTGGTCTCCAATTAGATTTAATATTTAATTAGATTAGAAAAGGGGTAGGAATTTTTATTGGTTTACCTCTTTGATGCTAAATGGAAATAGATACCTTATATGACAGATACCTTAGAGACTGGTGAAACTCATGATTTCTAATTTGCTCACAGGCACTGTGCTAGGCACTGATGATATAATGGCGAACAAAACAGGCTAGGTTGATGCCCTCCTGACATGTTTTTTTGTCAGGGAGACATCAAAAATGAAAAAATGTTTATTAAGTTAATAGATGTTCTAGGTAGAGTTTTTGGTTGAAAAAAGAAAAAACTGATTCTATTCACCTCCAGCAGAAAAGAGATTTTTTTTTTGGAGGGTATTGAGGAACTCAGAGAATTATCAATAAGGCTGGTAAACAAGTTAAGCCCTGGCCAAAGTGCTGTACTGTGGGAACATTGTGTTTGGGATGCCACTACTTGCTGGCTGGACATTCAGTGCCACCATTGCTGGCCTCCTGCCACAGACCATAATCCGACCTGCTGCTCAGGGACACTTGCTGCCACACACTATGTTCTTCACAGTGATGCAGCAACGATGGAAATCTCATCCAACCCTGTGCTTTTGTGTTATTTCTCAAGGTTCATGCCTGGGCAGGAATGTCTAGTTGGCTACAAGAGAATAAAAAAAGGGAATATCTGTCCCACCTTGTGGACTCCTTATCAAGATGCAAGGCTACCTCTCATCTAATCTGAGATTTTACCAAAACAGGATGCTTGGCAGTCAAATTGCAAATGATTGCCATAACAGACAAAATAATTTAATGTTTGCAAATTGTCCAAGTGTAATGAAAGAAACAAAATGCAGAGTGAGAGACTAATAGAAGGGAACCTTTAAATGGGACTAATTAGAAGGGCCTCCTTGAGCAGGAGATATTTAGTTGAGAAACAGCTTGATGAACTGTCCCAATTTGCCTGCAGCTGAGGAGTCTCCTAGGACATGGGACTTCCAGTGTTAAAACTGTGAAAGTCCCAGACAAATTGGGATGAGTTTGTCACTCTAGCTGTCAAGGAACCAAACATGACAACAGTAGAGGCAAGAACATTCCATAAAGAGGGACTATTGTAAGTGCAGAAGTCCAAAGGTTGAAAAGAACCTGTGTTCAAGAAACTGAGAAGCCAATGTGAGTGAGGGGGAAAGTTACCTGAAGTGGGAAAAAAGAGGTAGGCAAGAGACAGATCATGCAGGGCCTTCAGGCTATGGTGAGTGTTTGGATTTTATGCTAAGTACAGTGGGAAGCTATTGGAGGGTTTTTATTTTATTTATTTATTTATTTATTTATTTATTTATTTATTTTTTAACTGAACTGGGGGCCTCACCGCGTTCGGGAAGCACACCCGAATTCAGTATGTGGGTTCAGTATGTGGGTCCGCCTGGGCCGGAGCCGGGATTCAATCCTTGGTCCTCTGGGCTTCAAAGCGAGCGCTTAATCCGCTGAGCCATCCCGGCTTCCCCTAGAGGGTTTTTAATCAGGGGAATAATATGACCTGATTTTTGTATGAAGACCACTTTTGTTTCTGGATGAGGAATTGGTTAGAAAGGATTAAGAGTTGGAAGGAGGGAGAAGAAAAAAAAAAAAGAGTTGGAGGCTATGGTAATAGCCTCAGTGAGAATTGGTGATAGCCTGGAATAAGGCAATGGCTGTGGAGGCAGAGAGAAATGGATAAATTAAAAATGTATTTTAGATATATACTCAATAGGACTTGACAGGTTGGACATAAACTGTGAAGGAAGGATGGGATCAAGGGTGACTTTAGACATGCTAAGTTTGAAGTGTTTTGTTTCAAAGAGAAAACAGAAGCAATCAGATGAAAACTACCTACTTTTCTCACCAAATATAGCAACCTCTCTGCTCTGATACCCATACCATCACTATCTCTGTTACAGAGCATCCCTGCTCATAAGTAAAATCCTTCACTCCCTTCTTCACATTGTTAATCTGTGCACTTCATAATGCTGGGGATACAGTAGTGAACACACACAAGGAAGGCCCTGCTCTTCTGGAACTCCCATTCTAGTCAGGAGGAAACAGACTAATAAACAAAATACATTCATATTGTGGTAGATGGTAAAATACAAAGGTAAAAAAACAGGGTAAGGAGAATAGTGTATACCTGGATTGGGGTGGAGTATAGAGTGGGAGTTGATCTTTTAGATAGGTTGCATAGATTATGCAGGGGTGGGCAAACTGTGGCCCGCTACAGGTTTTTTTGCAGCCCGCCAAGACATCAGATTTTTATGATACAATTTATATTTTTTCTGAAATGCAAAGTTAACTAATAAATGCAATCATTTTAAAAGGCATGGTCCTCCGATAACCTTCGTTTCCACAAAGCGACCCCTGAGCCAAAACAATTGCCCACCCCTGGATCATTAGAGACCTCTCAGAGTGATATTTGAGCAGATGTGAAGCAGTGGGAAGCCAAACAAACACATATCAGGAGGAATGAGTTATTCAAGGCAGAAGTAAAAGCAACTGCAGTGCCTCTAGTTGGGCATATGCTTGGCATGTTCACGGGACAGCAAGAAGGCTAGTGTGGCTGGAGCAAAGTGAGTAAGTGCAGAGTGGAAGATGAGGGCAGTGAGTAGACAGCAGGAGGACAGATCCTGTAGGGCCTTGTAGGCCATTGTAAACACTTTGCAAAACTGAGTCAGGTGGAAGCATCTCCTCTTGTCTGTTCTTGCCAGTATTTCTTCTCTCTCTTTCTCCTGTATTACCAATTTTCTCCTTTCTCCATGACTGATGATTCTCAATTTTTTTGTTATCAGGACTGCTTTACAATCTTAAAGTTATTGAGAACCCCTTGCCTTGTACCTGATCTTACAGAAAGAGCATCCAGTTTTTCTCCATTTAGTATGGCATTAGCTATAGGTTTCTGAGGTGCCCCTTATCAAATTGAGAAAGTTCCCTTCTATTTCTAGTTTGCTGAGAGAATTTAGCAGAAACAGATATTAGATTTTGTCAAATACTTTCTCTGTATCTCTTAAGATGACCATATGAGTTTTGTTTTTTTTTTAAGATTTATTTTATTGTTTGAGAGAAAGTGAAAGAGAGGGGAGGGGAGAGAGGGCCCAGAGCAGTTTCCATAGTTGCACATCATTAGTTTCCTACATGGTTTCATTCCACAGGTGGGCACAGGGCTGTGCAGGGTGGTAACTGGGCCGGGGGCCTCCTGCATGGGAGGCATGCCCCCATGAGCCAGGGGCAAACCGGGAGCCTCCCAAATAGGAGGCTTACCCTGGTGAGAACTGAACTGGGGGCACACCCTAGTTCAACATATGGGTCCTCATGGGCTGGGCCCAGGATTTGATCCTTAGACCCCACTGGGCCATCCTGGCATTCCGAGAATCTTTGTATCTATGTTCATGAAAGGTACTGATCTTTTGTGTTTTGGTTTCCTTGAAATGTCTTTGATATTGGTATCAGTGTAATGATGTCACCATTTGGAAAGAATTCTCTCTTTTTCTATTTTCTGTATAACTTTGTGTAGAATTGGTTTTTATTTCTTTTTTAAATGTTAGGCAGAATTTACCAGTGAAGCTCTCTGGGCCTAGGCCTTTCTTTATGGGAAGTTTTTAAATTTCTAATTCAATCTCTTCACTTTCTTGAAGGTCTAGTCAATTTTTCTGTTATATCTTGAGTCAGTTTCAGTAGTTTTTGTCTTTTTAGGAAGTTGCCCATTTAATCTAAGTTTTTTCATTCATTGGCATATAGCTGTCCATGGTATTCCCTTATGGTCCTTTTTTTTAGTTCTGTAAGGTTGATAGTAATGTTCTCTCTTTCATTCTCAATTTTAGTAATATGAGTCTTCTCTTTTGTTTCCTTGGTTCAGTCTATCTAAAGGTTTATCAATTTTATTGATCTTTTCAAAGAACTAACTTTAGGGTCTGTTGTTTTACTCTTCTTTATTAAGTTTTGCTCTAATTTTTTAAAAAGATTTATTGTTTTTGACAGAGACAGAGAGAAGAGGGAGGGCCCAGAGCAGTCTCCATAGTTGTATGCCATTAGTTTTTGACATGGTTTTGTCCTCACAGGTGGGTAGGGGCCACGTAGGGCAGGAGCTGAGCTGGGGGCCTCCTGCATAGGAGACATGCCCCCTTGAGCCAGTGGCCAAACCGGGGTTTGGTGGGGGGGTGAGAACTGAACTAGGGGCCTCCCACATGGAAAACACACCCCAGTTCAGCATATGGGTCCACACAGGGCCTGGGCCAGGATTCGATCCTAAGTTCCTGGGGCTGCAAAGCAAGTGCTTAACCCACTGAGTCATCTTGTCTTCCCCTCTAATTTTTTTTAAGTTATTTATTTATTTATTTTATTAATTTTTGACAGAGAGAGATACAGAGACAGAGACAGAGAGAGAACTGAACTGGGGGAACTCCCCAGTTCAACATATGGTTCCACATGGGCCAGGGCTGGGATTCGATCCTCGGTCCCCGGCGCTGCAAAGTGAGCGCTTAACCCATTGAGCCATCCCGGCTTCCCCACCGTCTAATTTTTTAAAATATCCTTTTGCTTGATTTGGATTTAGTTTCTTCTTTGGTGTAAGGTTAGGTAGGTCATTCACTTGAGACCTTTGTTCTTTTTTATTATAGGCATTCACAGCTATAAATTTTCATCTAAACACTGCTTTAGCTGTATACCATAAGTTTTGGTATGTTTTGTCTTCATTTTTATTTATCTCAAAGTATTTTTAATTTGCATTGTGATCTTTTTTGACCAACTGATTATTTAGTAGTATGTTGTTAATTTCCACATTTATGAATTTTCCAGATTTTTTTTTCTGTTATTAATTTCTAATTATTTCATTGTGGTCAGAGAACATACTCTGTATGATTTCAATACTTTACAATTTACTGAGGCTTGTTTTATGACCTGAGGCTTGTTTTATGGTTTACCTGGAGAAGAATGTATATTTGAGAAGAATGTATATTCTATTGTTGTTAGGTACAGTGTTCTATTGATGTCCATTATGTCTAGTTGGTTTATAGTATTGCTTCAATTTGTTTTTGAGCTTTCTAAAAATGGTACCATACTAAATGTGGCCATCATTGGCATTACTATTCTCACTAGGGCCTTTGCATTTGTCTTTCCTTTCACTGGGAACATTCTTCCTGTAGGCAACATATGATTTTCTCCCTCATTTCAATCTCATTTTTCCACATATATTACTGTATCAGAAAGGCCTTTTTGGGGAAGCCGGGATGGCTCAGTGGGTTAAGCGCTCACTTTGCAGCGCCGGGGACCGGGGATCGAATCCCGGCCCCGGCCCGTGCGGACCCATGTGCTGAACTGGGAGCTCCCCTAGTTCAGTTCTCTCTCTGTCTCTGTATCTCTCTCTCTCTCTCTCTCTCTGTCAAAAATAAATAAAATATATTAAAAAAAATAAAAAAAAAAGAAAGGCCTTTTTTTCTATCTTCTTTTTATCTTTCTTTTTTTTTTTTTTTATCTTTTCACATTTATAGAGAGAAATTC